>JAJAGP010001862.1:113740-153100 GCA_025084515.1 Ancistrus triradiatus | reverse complement strand
GTGTGTGTGAGTCCGCTCTGTGCAGGTGCGAGGCTGCATTGACGTACTTGATTTGAATAGAAACGAACCAGAGCACTTTGGCCTGTTTGTGCAACTCGAAAAACATAATTCCCTTGATTTTTATTTAATTACTTATTAAGGTATTGTTCGTTTTAGTCAGCGTCATTAATTCAAATAACTCGGAGATTTATCAAAGAACATTGTTTGTAAGAGTAAACGGTTAAAATGAGTGAATATGAATTGAAAGTGGTCTGACTCTGTAAGGTTAGTTTGCATTAAGTGAGGTAAATCACACTAAGATTAATTTTTGCCTGAATTTGACTACTAATCCTGCCAGAAACCCGTCAAGTTAGCTTTTATCTGCCAACTTGTGTTAAGGGTTAAAGTTATAATTATTTGTAAATCTAACTCCAGTCAGGTTAGCACCTATTAGCTAGTGTGTTAACAAAACAGATAATAAATGTCTATAAACATGACTTAAAATCACCTCATAAGTCTTGTCAGTTTAGCTTATATTAGCCTATTAGCTAGTGTGTTAACAAAACAGTTTATAAAATGTATAAACAGGACTTAAACAGGTTAGCTTATGTCAGGTTAGCTTATGTTAGCGATCTAACTTGTGTTTAGTTAAAGTCATACATATTTATAAATGTAACTCAGGCACCTGGTCAGGTTAGCTTATATTAGCTAGCTAGCTAGTGTTAAAAGTTAACATTATAAATATTTATGAATATAACTCAGATATCTAGTCAGGTTAGCTTAGATTAGCTTATTAGCTAGGGAGCTAAACATTTATAAGCATGACAAAAATCCTCTCATAAATCCTGCCTAGCTTATATTATCCAGGTAGCTTGCGTTAACAATTAAAATCAGAAGTGTTATTGAATATAACTCACAAATCTAGCCAGGTTAGCTTCTATTAGCCTATCAGCTAGTGTGCAAACAGTACAGATTATAACATTCATAAACGTGACTTTAAATCACCTCATAAATCCTCTCAGGTTAGCTTACATTATCCAGCTAGCTTGTGTTAACAGTTTAATCCTAAATATTTATTAACATAACTCAGAATTCTAGTCGGGTTATCTTGAATTAGCCCATTAGCTAGAGTGTTAGCAGTATAGATGATAAGCATTCATAAATATTACTTAAATTATCTCTCAGAAATCTGTCCGATTAGCTTCCATTAGACACCAGCTAGCATTAACAGTAAAGATTGTTAACATTAAGGAATATAACTTTAAATCCTGTGATTTAGCTTCTATTAGCCTGTCAGCTAGTGTGACTTAAAAATCCTTTCATAAATCCTGTCAAGTTAACTTATGTTAGCCTAATCTTACCTAGTAGCTACGAATAGTAACATTTACATAACCTAGTCAACATATATAATCTAGTCAGGTTAACTTCTCTTGTGCTGATAGCTACTGCTTTAATAGTTCAGCTTATAAATATTAATACATGTGACAAAATCCTCTCATACATTATGTTAGATTAGCTTATATTAGCCTAATCTTTACCCAACAGCTAATATTAATAACATTTATAAATATATGGCTTAAACTACTGTTAGGTTAGCTTATATTAGCTAGCTAGCTAGTGCTAAAAGTTAACATTATAAATATTTATACATATAAGTCAGAAATATAGTCAGATTAGCTTATATTAGCTTATTAGCTAGTGTGCTAACAGTACACATAAATCCTGTCAAATTAGCTTATATTAGCCAGTTGGCTTGTGTTAACAATTAAAATCAAAAGTGTTATTAAATATAACTTATAAATCTAGTCTGGTTAGCTTCCATTAGCCTATTAGCTAGTGTGTTAACAGCACAGGTTATAATCATTTATAAACATGACTTAAAATCACCTCATAAATCCTGTCAGGTTAGCTTATATTAGCCTAATCTTTATGTAGAAGCTAAAACGAGTAACATTTATAACTATATGGCTTAAAATCCTGTCAGGTTAGCTTATATTAGCCTAATCTTTATGTAGAAGCTAAAACGAGTAACATTTATAACTATATGGCTTAAAATCCTGTTCATGTTAGCCTGTTATTAGCTTAATCTTTATGTCAAGCTAAAAACGAGTACATTTATAACTATATGGGCTTAATCCTGTCAGGTTTAGCTTATATTAGCCCTAATCTTTAATGTAGAAGCTAAAACGGTACATTTAATAACTATATGGCTTAAAATCCTGTCAGGTGATCTTATATTAGCTTAATCTTATGTAAGCTAAAACATAACATTTCATAACTATATGGCTTTAACATCTGTCAGTTTAGCTTATATTAGCCAATCTCTTTATGTAGAAGCTAAAAACGAGTACATTTATAACTATATGCTTAAAATCCCTGCGTTTAGCTATGTGAGCCATCTAGTCTTGTGTTTAACAGTTAATCATAATGTTTTCAAATATAGCTCAGAAATCTGGTCAGATTAGCTTTTGTTAGCGTATTAGCCAGGTTTATTAACAGGAACATATTATAATTTTTTTTTACATTTGGGTTAACATATTTTATCTTATATTCAGGTTAACTTGTATGAGCCGAATCTTTAATGTAGAAGGCTAAGATGAATGCATTTATAACTATATGCCTATACTAAACCCTGCAGATAGCTTTATATTAGCCATGGTAACTATTGTTTACCAATTACAATGGTAATTATTTTTAACGTAACTTGGAATTTAGCCAGGTGCTAACAATTAACGGAACACAAAAAACTTGTTGGCAGTTTTTATCCTTCAGCAATTTCTGTCAGGTTTAGCTTCTGTTGACCTAACTTGATACTAATTAGTAGTTTCCAAAGGCTGTTAAATGTAGCTTCTTCTATAGCTACTAGCTAGGATTGTTAACTGTTAGGAGCGTAAACAATTTATAAGTACGACTAAAATTCCCCCCACGAGTTCTCTCTCAGTTTTAGAGTGTATTAGCTAAGCTAGCAGGTCATTCAGACGTTGGCACGGTTCCATCACACACACACACACACACACACACACACACACACACACACAAAGCGTTAGGTAATGAGGTGTTGTTAAAGCAGGGTGTGTTAGCTTTTAGCGGACATGTTTGTACATGTACTTGTGTAGGTGCTGGCTGTTAGTCACACACACACACACACACACACACACGCAATTAGTTTGAACATTTTTGATAGGAGAGACAGTAGCCTTCATTGTTGAGCATTCCTGTAACTGTGTGTGTGTGTGTGTGTGTGTGTGTGTGTGTGTGTGTGTGTGTGTGTGTGTGCGCATGTGTGTGTTTTGTACAGGTATGTAGAAAGCCACTAAAGGAGGATCTTATTACCTCCCTCAAGGTGAACGTTTACAAGGTTGTTCAGTGAGTCAGTTTGAATCAGTGAATCATTTGGTTCAAAACAGAGTCTTTGTTCAGAATCAATACCTTGCTCAGATTCCAGTGAGTCAGTGAATTATTTGATTCAGACCAAGATTCACTCCTGTTTTAGTGGGTCAGGGTTTATATCAGAGTCATTTAGTCACTCAGTTCTTTAAAGTTTAGTCATTGAGTCAGTCACTCTTTAAATCTGTGAGATTTCACCATCGTTCAGTGAGTCAGGGTTTGAATCAGTGACTGTTCAGACTGAAAAGCTGGTTGAGTCAGCTTGTTCTGACTGAGAGTCATTTTCCTTTCACTCAGTGAGCCAGTGTTTCATCTCACCGAATGGAAGGAATCAGTGAATCATTTGTTTCAGGACATAGATTCTCCTCTTTCTTTAGAATTAGTACCTTGTTGAATGAATGAGTCATTCATGTTGAGGTTAATTTGTCTCTCAGCCAGTGAGTCAGTGAGTCATTTGATTTAAACTGAGATACTTCTCTTTTTTGGAATCAATAACTTACTGAATTAATGAATCATTCAGACAGAGACTCATTTGTCTTTCATTCAGTGAGTCATTGTTTGAATAAGTGAATAATTTGATTCAGACTGAGATTCCCTCATTTTTTAGTGAGTCAATATACATGTCACGGAGTCATTTGGGTATTCAGTACTTTTCTATCGAGTCAGTTCACAACAGAGATTCTTGTCTTTATTCAGAATCAATAACTTGTTGAATCAATGAATCACTCACACTGAGATTTGTCTGTCAGTCAGTGAATCATTTGATTCAGCCTAAGATTCACTCTTTATTTTATAGGTCAGTGTTTATATCAGGGAATTGTTTAGTTTGTTTTTAATTGAGTCATTCAGTGTTTAAATCAGTGACACATGATCATAGTTCAGTGAATCAGTGTTTGAATCAGTGAGTCATTTGGTTCACAACACAGATTCTGCTCTTTGTTCAGAATCAGTAACTTATTCCATGGGTCAGTGTTTATATGAGTGAGTCATTTAGTCAAGTCCAGTCAAGTCAGATTTATTTATATAGCGCTTTTTACAATGGAGCATTGTCTCAAAGCAACTTTACAAGTTTAGATTATCTCCTAATAACTACGTCCAATCCCAAATTGAGCAAGCCTAGGGCGACAGTGGCAAGGAAAAACTCCCTAGTTCTAGGAAGAAACCTTGGGAGGACCAAGACACAAAAAGGGACCCAACCTCCTTGGGCAGCGTAGATGATAAATCTAAGAACGAAACCAAGGCAGGCAGGCCAGACATGACTCCAGACTCCGCCCCCAGTGACCCAAGCCATGCATCCTGGTCTAAATCTAGTCAAAAGCCTGTGTAAATAAGTATGTCTTTAGCCTAGACTTAAAACTTTGGAGGGTGTCTGAGTCCGAACCGAAGTGGGAAGGTTTTCCATAGTTGGGGGGCCATGTATGAGAAAGCCTTTCCCCTGCCTGTGACTTTTAATTCTAGGAACTAAAAAGAAGTCCTGCACCCTGCGAACGAATTAGACGAGTTTTGGGTTGTAAACTCTAAGAGGTCACTCAATAATGTGGGGCAGTGTTTGAAATCAGTGATCATCTGGTTCAGACCTGAGATTCGCTCTCTTTTTAGGTGAGTCAGTGTTTTTTGAATCAGTGAATCTTTTTTGTTGAGACTGAGATTCGCTCCTCGCTTTAGTGGAGTCAGTGTTGAAATCGTTTGGTCACGACAGATTCCTATTGAGAATGGACTATCTTATTGAATCAACATAATCATTCAGACTGAACTGATATTTGTTTTGTCCTTCTTCAGTGAGTCCAGCTTTTAATCATTGATCGTTTGGTTCTTCTCTTTGTTTCCGAGACTTTCTGGGGGTGCTGCATGGCCCTGAATGCAGGAATGCATGTTATTAACAAAGGAAATGTAAGAATGGTGTTTGGTTAGGGCGTCAGTAATCATTCCGTTGTTCTAGATAGCTCTGGTTCTTGACAGCACGTTTAAACTTGTTTCCCGTCCTGGCGAGGCCGGTTTTTTTTTTGTACGGTGGAACCGGTTCCTCAGACTCATCAGGACTCGCTGCTTACAGGCTTTGATTATTAAGGTGTTTATTGAAAAACAATTTTTTTGGGTGTTTGCCAGGAAGCACACCGAGAGCTTCTTATTTCTTCTCTATAACGGGGCCATAAATAACCCACATATTCTCACAGCAGGCGAGTTTGGTATGTTCTCCTTATAACCTGGGACGTGGTGGCCTAGCTGTTAAGGTACGTGGACTATGGACCAAAAGGTCGCATGTCTCAAATCCACCTCTGCCAAGCTGCCACTGTCATGGTTCCGTCAGTCAGTGGTCGAAGTCTGTGAGTCATTCTGTTCACACACAGCATCACTCCTTCTCAATCAGTGGGTGGTCAATGTTTGAATCAGTGAAATCATTTAATTTTGGTTTTCAACAGAGATTCAATCACCTCTTTGTTTGGAAGATAGTTTATTGAATCAATGAATCATTCAGCATGAAATTCGTTTTGTCCTCTCGTCCGTGACCTAGTGTTTGAATCCTTATGGCCAACCTTCTAGCACTTCTAACCCTACCCTCCATACACTCCATCCGTTGTGTGTGTGTGTGTGTGTGTGTGTGCAGAGCTGGAGTGTTGTAGAGATCAGATTATTACTACTCATAAATAAACACACTAATAACACACTAATACAGAGCACAGCCTTTCACCAGTGTGTTCACTTGACACAACCACACACAACACACCACACACACGTAACGCTGAGCTCACACTGCCTCTACATGTGTGTTTTTTACAAGAACACGCATCCTTGTTTGAGGACAATGTACTTGAGACACAAACCCACGTTATCAAAGTATTTGGGACACAAACCCACATGTGCCAAAAGTATGGGACCAGCCCATCTCGTCTAGATTCTTATTACACTATCAGACTGCTCTCCATGGAGGGGGTAACCGTGTGGGCAGCTGCTCTGATGAGAACGTCCATTCCAGTTCGATTTAGTGGGTTGAGATCTGAGCCTAACAGCACCTCAGTGGCATTATCTATGGGAGAATTTTTAAATCTTTAAACGGTTTTTTTTTGTTTTTGTTTTTTTGTTTGTTTGTGTTTTGTTTTTTTTTTGTTGTTTTTTTGTTTTTTGTTTTTTTTTTTTTTGTTTGTTTTTTTTTTTTAACTCTAAATTACAAACGAACCAAACAGCGCCACCTGCAGCCTGATTGTTCACACGGGACGGGGTCTGACCCCGGGTCTGTACCCTAAACGTATCGGCCAGATCCATCCCCGGAATGGTGTGGAAGAAGAATGAAGTTACAGAAAAATAAATCAAGTAAAATACAGATCCCGAAACAATCCTTGAGTAGAATAACGAAGGGCTCCTAATGGTTCCCACAGCTGCAGTGCGGCTGTTCCTCGTCTCTCTCTGGTCCAACAGGAAAAGGTCCTGCGTTCCCATCAGGTCCCCCTAGGGAGTCATGCACGGCTATAATACACAGCTCTCACGCCCCATACAACCCCAAAAACAGGCTGTAAATAGCCTGCTTAAGCCCACAGAGCACTGAGCCTCATCAGGAGACCCTCACTCAGTCTGAGAGGAAATACACCGCCCTTATTCACTTATCCCAATAACAGGGCTCGGACTCAGAGCTCTGGGACCCCATCGACCACTGCAGTGACTCACCGCCCCGTACCCCCCCAAAATCCAATATTAAAATAAACCAATCAGTAAATCAAGTGAAATATGTCAAATGTAAATGGCAGGTCCAACACCTTTTACAGGTACTATGTGCACAAATTAAATGAGCAAAAGCACTGAAAATGTAAATAAAATACCAACAGTTAACATATAAAAAGTGCAAACATACAAAAGTGCAAAATAACATTTAAATACAAGCAAGAAATATATATTTAAATATACATTAATGTGAAGGGGTTCAGTAATTACTTAAATAATAATGAATTCATTATTTATGAAACAAGTAAAACTAATACTATTTTATTTTTGAATTAAGTAATAATTCTATTGCATGTTATGTATTTATTTATTTATTTTAGTTGTGGATCTTTAACACTGCTAGTTCAAGGTTTGAATTATTCCACTATTAATAACGGATGTGTGCTGTCACTCTAAAACGATTAATAAAAAATAACATGAAAATAAATAATTAAATGTTAATACATTATTTAATAATGTATTAATATTTAAAATATGTAAACAATTAATTATTAAGCAGAAAAGATGATGATGATGATGAATTATTTAAAATGTGTGGTCACTAAGTAATTATTAACAATAACAGAAATTAATTATTACAAATTGTATTCATTATTTACAATGCATGGTCACATTTAAATATTTATAAAAATAACAAAAAATTAAGTATTAAAATTGTATTAAATTATTCAAAATGTGCTGTCACATTTAAATACTGAATCAAATTTGTATTAATTATTTAATTTGTGTAGTCACATTGAAATATTTATAAAAATAACAGTAATTATTAAAAGTTTTATAAATGATTTAAAATGTTTGGTCCCTTTTAAATAATTCATAAAATAACAAATTAATTACTAAAAATGATATTACATTAAATTAAGAAATTATTATTAAAAAATATTAATTATGCAGTCAATTTTAAATAGTTACTTAAAATAACAATAGATAATTATTAAACATTTTATTAATTATTTAAAATGTGCTGTCCTGTTAAATAATTAAACATAACAAAAACCCTACAACAGCATGCTCTATTAAAATAAAATCAAATAGTGCAGTACAAGTACCAAATCTAAAGGGCTTAATTCGAAGATCAACTGAAAAAAATTTAAAATGAGCATCCAGCAATTCGTTTTGGTTTTTTATAAAAATAAAAGCCAAGTTATATATTTCTATAGAAAATAAATCCAATGTGTTGCATTCAGTGATATGAAATAATTTAAGTTTACAGGTCATCAATGAGATGTTAAAATTTGCAGCACAGATTCATTCATCAATGCAAACTACAGCAAGTCGGTATAAATACTGCTGAACACAAACAGTTACTGTTATACACAGTAGGTCTGGGAGGCTGTAACCCCACAGACAGGGCATGTTGGAGGGGTTGGTTTGGATCTGATTTGTACAGCAAAACACATCAGATGGTAAAGTGTGTGTCTGTGTGTGTGTGTGTGTCTGTGTGTGTGTCTGTGTGTGTGTGTGTGTGTGTGTGTGTGTGTGGTCGGAGGTTAACCTACTGCACAGAAAAGTCGTTGCTCTCTAAGCCACTGTGCCATCTGTTCTGCTCCTCTCTCTTCTTGTCTGATCAGAGACTCTTACAGATTAATCCAGATTTATATTAAGGATTAGGGCTAGGAGTTAGGGTTAAGGGTTAAGGGCTAGGGTTAGCTTTACCGGTTAGGATTTAGGGTTAGGATTTAGGGATAGGATTAAGATTCAGGATTGTAATTTAGAGATATGGTTTAGGGTTAGGATTTAGGGTTATGCTTGGGGGTTAGAGGTTAGGATTAGGGTTTAGGATAAGGATTAGGGTTTAGTGTTAGGATTAGGAGTAAGAGTTTAGGGATAGGGTTAGGATTTAGGGATAGGATTAGGAATGTGGGTAGGATTAGGGTCTAGAGTTTGGATTTGGGGTTAGGTTTATAGGTTAGGGTTTAGGGATAGGATTAGGATGTATAGTTAGGATTAGGGCTTAGGGATAGTTAGGGTTTAGGGAGAAGATTAGGGTTCAGGATTTAGGATTAGGGGTTAGGGATAGGGTTAGGATTCAGGACTAGGATAAGGGTCTAAGATTTAGGGTTACAGTTATGATTCAGGATTTCAATAAGGATGATGTTTTAGCTCAGGTTTAAGTCACTTTGGTTAAAATCCTGCTGAATTAAATCACTTTGTGTTAACTTTTCCTTCAGACACAAACACACACACACACACACACACACACACACACACACACACACACACACACACTCTCTTAGGACCGTTTGGGTGGTTTTGGGTTGAAACCATCTGCCCTTTGCCCTAAAAAACACCCCTCCATAACAAAACCCTCAAACTTCCTGCCAACTGCTGGATGGTGAGAACGAGCCAGTTTAATCCGAGTCATGGGTTACAGTGTAACGTTTGAGATTTTGCACGTTCTCCTGCGCTGTGGCCCATTCAAACCATAATGGATTGGTATTGTCAGGCCTAAAGTGTACCCAGTGTAGCTTACGCTTACAACCGAATTAAAGTGAGAAAACACAGTGACATCACAGGAAGCTGTTATCAGAGCAGTGCTTCGGCGTGAACAACTGTCAGATCAGGAAGTGCTACAGAACCCATCGCTAATAAAGCAGCCTGAATTAGAAGCTTAGGTCGGATTGTAGGAAAATTCTGTTCCACGCATGATCCCTGGGACCAACAGAAGATCTTCCTCTGCTCTAGAGGGGCTATACTGCTTCAGGAGGTCAGTACGCCCGTACACCTGGACTTTAGCAGAACTCTCCACAGGGTTCCTTACACTGAGCAACATAAGGCTTATTTAACAAAATGACAAAGCGGCAGAGAGATTCAGCGGTCCGATCTAGAGGCGGTGAAACCTCGTCTGAATCACGCTTTTTTAGATAGTTCTATAATAATCAAATGATGAACCAGATGGCCTCCCATAAAGCTCTGTTCTAGGCTCAGAGGACCATGGCTGGGTCTGCCATGGATCAGGATTAGGGTTCAGAGTTAGGGTTTAGGATTAAGGTTAGCATATAGAGTTTAGGGTTAGTTGTTAGGGGTTAGGGTTGGATTGGGTCTAGGGTTATGATAGGGCTAGGTTTAAGGTTAGGGTTAGACGTTATGTTTACAGTTAGGGATTATGGTTAGAGGTTAGGTTTATGTTAAGGATTAGGGTTAGGGGTTAGGATTAGAATTTGGGGTTATGCTTAGGGGTTAGGTTATGGTTGGGGTTTGGGTTGAGGTAGGACTAGGCCTATGTTAGAGTTAGTGTTTTGGGTTGGGTTGAGGGTTAGGATTAGAGTTTAAGGTTTAGGATTGTGTTGGGGATTAGGTTTATGGTTAGGGTGTAGGGTTGGGATTAGAATTTGGGGTTAGGTCTATGCTAGGGGTTAGGGTTGTGGTTGGAGATTTGGGTTATGTTAGAGTTAGGGTTTAGGGTTGGGGTTAAGGACTTGGTTTATGGTTAGAGGTTAGTGTTAGTATTGGATTAGGACTGGGTTGTTAGGATTAGGGGTTAGGCTTATGGTTAGAGGTTAGAGTTAATGTTAGGATTGGAGTTTAAGGTTTAGAAGTGGGTAAGGGATTAGGGTTGGGGTTAGGGATTAGATTTATGGTTAGAGTTTAGGGTTAGGGTTAGATTAGGACAGTCGTGTGTGTGGGTACGGTTTGTTAGGGTACTGTTTGTCGCCTCTGTGTGGGCCTAAAAAAATGATAAAGTACCATTTCTAAAACGTATAACTCTTACTGAAACTGTAAAACGAGAGTGGAATGTTATCGTGCTGTTTTCTGCCTTTCTGGACTGCAATTCTCCTTTCTGCCAGCAGGTGTCAGAAGGGTTCACTTCTGCTAGTTTTCGGTCATTCAGACCTTTAGTATATATATATATCTTTTGATGACGATTATTTATTGGTGATGTTTTGCAGCAGAGACAGGAGTGTGATGTCCCGACATAGCTGGGGTTTCTCTTCTTTGCGCCTGAAGAGTAAGTACCACAGTTAGCTTTAATTAGTAAATCTAATAGATATCAGGTGATATTACAGAGATTCTGTTTTAGGTAAACGGACTTCAGAGGACTCGTTTCAGAGGAGAGGGAAACTATTCGCTTCTCTCAGAGAGGATCCCAGACACCGTAAGTCTCAGTCGCCATGGGATATGGGAAATGGAGTAATGTAATTAGCTACGTCAGTAAAATGTTCGGAGACCTTATGGAAAACTGAGCAGATCATCTGGATCTGGAAAGACGTGAATTCCTTTTCTCAACAGAACTGGGAAAAGAAGGCGAAGATGGAGACGTCACCGATGGAGAGAAACATCACTTTACCTTCGATGAAGAAACGGACAAAGCGAAAGGTAAAACCGAGGGAGGGATAGTATGATGGTTCCAGGATGAGATAATGGGATAGTATGATGGTTCCAGTATGAGATAATGGGATAGTATGATGGTTCCAGTATGGGATAATGGTATAGTATGATGGTTCCAGCGTTAGATAATGGGATAGTATGATGGTTCCAGTATGACATAATTGGATAGTATGATGGTTTCAGTATGAGATAATGGGAAAGTATGATGGTTCCAGTATGAGATAATGGGATAGTATGATGGTTCCAGTATGAGATAATGGGATAGTATGATGGTTCCAGTGTGAGATAATGTGATAGTATGATGGTTCCAGTATGATATAATGGGATAGACTGTTTAATATAAAGATCGTAACAAAACGAATAAATAATAAACAACAGCGCTAACAGCAGCTTAGCAGGATTAGCATGCTGAAGCTGAGTCATGTACTTCCTCCACACAGACTCTGCTGCGGATTTCCAAACATTTGATCCTGTAATTGTTTGTTGGAAGAAGTTAAACATTTTTTTTTTTAAATGTATGAAAAGAAAACTTTTTATCTTTGTCCTGGGCCATATTAACGTCTATCTTTGTTTACACATTTAACTAGCATCCAATTAGCAGTTAGAGCACAGATGATGCGTTTTAATATGATTTACCATTAAACTGAACTGATAAGATCGTGATGTTTACGTTTTGGCTCTTAATAGGGTGTACAGATTACCGTGAGGGTGTTATTTATTTATTTTTGTGGCTCTGTATGGGTTACTGTGAGCTCCGTTAGGCCTCGTAGGTCCGGTTCATTACGAAAGACTCCCGTTTCACTCACTAAACATTAGCTAGATTAGACTTCAAGATGGTATCCAAAACCTTTCGTTGCCGTTTAAATATTTGTTTAAAACACTTGACGCGGACACGGGCACGGAATCAAACGAGCCGAACGCCCCATTTGATTCCTAGCTCAAACGGGTGGGTTTATGAGAGTCGAATGACGAATCGGTTCAGCCGAGCGACTGTCGTTGGGCGCTACAAGGTTTAACGTTTCGCGTCGTTTTTCGTTCATTATTTCGCACCTGCTGAGGGAAAAGTGCGATTAAATTCACGCAGCTCGCGGAGGACACCATGGAGGATCCACGCACAACACGGTCCCGCTCCTAAAGTAACATTTTAGTGACTTAAAAAAATGAACAGACTGACGTTACGGAATATGAGGAGTCGACAGGCAAAGAAACGCGAATCCAAAGTTCAGAGCAGTAAGTAAATCGGAATAAAAGTGGTTTTATGTCATATTTTATATCATATACTGCAACTAAGAGCAGTCATGCACGGGTAGGTGTTATTTGCACATCCGGAGCGACGGTTAAAGTTTGTATGTTTTGTAGTTTTATAGTGATTTTGGTGATAAAGATATTTTAATAAATAATATATGGAAGTGATTGTTCGATTACTAGGAGTACCTTTAATTCCAATCCAGTCACTGTGTAAAAATAAAGATTTATTCATTTTTTGAGTTGTTATTTATATTTGTAATGGATGCTGAGCTGTAAATACAATAACAGCACTTTTATTGTAGTGTATTTATTATTATTATTATTATTATTATTGTAATAAGTACGCTTTAAAGGAGGCCCTGGACTGTTGTAACGTTGTTCTTCACACCCTGCTACATTGTAATTTTCTAAACAACAAAAGTTTGTAAGTTGATAAATTGCAGCTATGCAAGTACAAGGTTAAAAAATAAGAACAGGTGACCTTTTTTTTAGTGTTATTTTGTTTCTTACTCAAACTTTTGCCGATAAATCTTTGCCTACAGCTGTAGTCTTGCATTAACCATCAGACACTTCCGTTAACCATCGAGTGCTTACCTTACCTGCCGATCACTTACGTTAAAATTTACCTTACGTTAACGCAACCTTTGAGCGGCTAGGGTTAGCAGTCGAATGCTTATGTTACCCGTCGAGCACTTACATTAACTGTCAAATGCTTACGTTAAGTAGAACCATAGAAGCGTTTATTTTTAAAGATATTGCCGATACCCAGCCATGATTCTACGAGCAACCGAATAATTCAGCTTTAACAAACGAAAAATTCCACTAATAATAATGTTGATAAATGTTGAAGCGCCCTCTTGTGTATGTAGGAAATACAATTGTGTTCACTGCTCTCATATCCACCTATATTTCACAGCTTTGAAATTGTATTCAGAATTCAGATTAAAAAACCCATTACCGTTAATGTGGTGAAGCAGAGAATTTCATGTGTGATTGGTCTGTGAGTAAGAACAACAGCCAATCAGATTGCAGAGGTGTGTGTTACACTGTCTTACATCATAAGCTGCTCTAATTACTGAATGAATTAATCTGCTGTGATGGGCAGGTCTCTTCCCTCATGGGGGCGATGAGGAGCAGGACAAAGGAGCGATGAAGAGGCTCAGCACCATCTGGAGCTCCTTCAGGGACAAAGTGCACCGAGACCGTAAGGAACATTAGAACTTCAGCACCACGAATAAAACCCGCATTTATTAAACATCTAATTTAGTGCAGAATAGGACTGACGAACGGAAACTTCAGCTTTGAGGTAATCATTTACCTTACTGACTCATTATGAGCACCGAATCATTTACAGACCCGAATTAGAAAAAGTTGGGACGTTATGGAAAATGTGTATAAAAGAACCACTCAGTGCTCCTTACATTTACTCCGACTTTTACTTCATCTCAGACAGTATGAACCCGAGATATTTCATGTTTTTTTCTGGTTAATAAGCATCCATTCCTGCATTTCAGGCCTGCAGCTCAGTTGGGACGTGGCGATTTAGGGCTAATAATGAGATAAAAACGTATGTGATTACAATCAGGTGATTATAATCATGATTTGGTACAGAAGGTACCCAGGAGAGGAAAGCCTGAGTCTCTGAGGAGCAAAGGTGATCAGAGGATCTCCAGTTTATCAGCAAGTGTTTAAAACAATGTTCCTCAGAGAGAGACTGGAAGGGATTTCTATATTTCTGCCTCTACAGAGCATAATATCATTAAACCATTCAGAATCTGGAGGGATTTCCTAAAAAGTCTAAACTGCAGAGGGGTGATCTCCGCTCCCTCAGGCGGCACTGCATCAAGAACCATCATTCATCAATAGCTGATAGAACCACATGGACAAGGGATTCCTTTATCAAACCTTTACCAAGCTCTACAATACAGAGTTACATTCACAGATACCACTTAAAACGTTACTGTGCTAAAAAGAAGCCTTATGTTATAACCATGTCCAGAAGGGGCGTCGGCTTCTCTGGGCTCGGAGGATCTGGGATGGACCATCATACAGTGGGGACGGGGATTGTGCTCAGACCCATCAGTATCAGATCTTTTCTGGACCAAAGACAAAAAAAGGACCAAAAGCCAGGCTCTGGCGTGTAGGGGTCGGGTCAGGGCCCTCGGGAAAGGTCATTTCCACCTGAGATTTTTAGAACGACATCAGCTGCCTTCAGGACGACATCTTTATCAGAGATGTCCAGCATTTACCTCATCACTATCCCTACATGTTTTCTGGAATGTGCTGCAGGCCTGAAGCGCAGGAATGGACTCCGTGCATCCGTGGCCGAGCCGAGCTTCCGTCTCAAATACTGCGGCTCGTACGTTTCTGGTCGCGTGCTTACCGTTCATCAGCGTTCCCCAAGCCTTCTGTTTTTAGCTAAGCACGTATCACAATGAGAGTCCATCGTGAGGTGTTTAAGAGACACAACAGTTCCAGAAGAAGCATTCAGAGCGCTGTGTGGGCCCCCTTTGCTCGGCGTCTGTAGGTTTAGTGGAAGCTTAAGTTTGCACAGCTGATCTGAAGATCTGTCCCCGTTACGTGGGAGAGCTGAGCAGTCGGCTACAGGAACGACGCGGCCCGGCTGAGTTTTGGACTAATGAAATCGTGTTCAGTAATAACCCCGAACATCCGTGCCTCTGAATCTGCTGCTGCACCAATTCAGGTAGGTTTTCCTTGGAACCGAACACTTAACCTTCGCCAGTCCAGCAGATATAATCCGTACATTTTTTTTGTAGCAAGTTGTAGGTTTCATTTTTAGCATTAATTTGTTTAAGGGAATAATAATAAACAGAGATGATTGCATGAAAAATAATGTTTTACTTATATTCTTAATGAACTGGAGCTCATGCACGAGGCCACAGGCCGGGCACAGATCAGTTCCACCCGCACCCGCGTCTCAGGGTAAGGCACGACTGCAGTGCTGGGATTATGCCACGGTTTCCGGTAGCAGCGCGTTATTCTAAAACATGAGCTAATTACAGCTAGCGCTTCAGTACTGTTAGGGCGGGGCGTTGTTTTGCTATGGTACGTGTAATACGAGCTAATGGGCACTGATGTCACTCCTAGAACGTCTCTCAGCCAATCAGATCGGAGGGTCGGAATTACCCGTCAGTACAATATCTCGGCTGGTGCTGTCTGGGGTGATATGGAAGCCGAAGGACATGGAAGGAACATGTTTTATTTGCACCTTCCGTCCCAGGCCGTCCTGAGGTGGGGCTGTACCGAGTCACTCAGTACGAACACTGAGTCATTTAGCTCGCTGACCGAATCGGTTCCGTACTGACTCATGACGAAGGAAGGGTTCATTGTGAATCATTTAACTCTTGTGACTGAATCGTTTGGTGGAGTGGGTTGGTGTGTGACGCTGTGTGATGTATGAGGATCTGATGCTCCTCTGTCTCTCAGCTAAGAGTGAGAGTGAACTCTACTTTCATTTCCTGTTTGTTTTCACTCTTTCCTGTCCTTCCTGCACCTGTGTGTGTGTGTGTGTGTGTGTGTGTGTGTGTGTGTGCGGTTAAGAACGCCTTCAGGACTCTGTGGTGTGTGTGGGTGTGTGTGTGGTGTGTGTGTGTGTGTGTGTTGTGTTCATGTTTCAGTGCATGCACTTGCACGTTGCATAACTCGTGTGTGTACATGCATGCAGGTGAAAGTGTGATTAACCATGTGAGTGCCCACTCGCCCACTCACACACACTCACACACACACTCACCACACTCACACACATGTGTGGCTCTGTGTTGTTGCTCCGCTCACTGTGTGTGATGTTGTTTCTTTATTTTTCGCTCTCCGGGGTTTTTTGGACGCTTAGTGGCTCAAAGTGGAACCGTTCCTAAGTACAGAAGCTTTTTAAACTTTAAACGTTTTATACTGTGAGTATGTGTGTGTGTGTGTGTGTGTTCTAAGCTGCAGTTTGCAGGTTCTAACAGCTCTTTGGACGGCTCATGGCTCCGAGTGAAACCGATTCTATTTGAAGAACCTTCAGAACTTTTGTTCCTATTGGCTGCCCATAATATTCCAGGCTCTGATTCATAGTCTGTGTCCTGGTTCATCCCAAGGGGTTCGGAGGGGCCGCCGGCCGGGCTCGGTACGGCCCAGTCCAACCAGACCAGACTCACCTGAGCAGGCCTGTATGGGCCAGGACAGAAAAGGGCTTTCCCCAAAGTGTTCCCACTCAGCCAGAGGGTTGGACAACTCTGTCTGTCTGTCTTTCTTTCTTTCTTTCTTATGTTCTTCCCTTGGTTCTTTTTCTTTCTGTCTTTCTTTTTCTTTCTTTCTTTATTTTACTTTATTCTTTCTTTCTTTTTAATTCTTTCCATATTTCTTTGTATGCTTCTGTCTTTCTTTTTCTTACTAGTTATTCTTTCTTTCTTTTTCTTGTTCTTCATTTGTGTTGTTTTTGTTCTTTCATTCCTTTCTTTCTTCTAATATTTTTTCTGATCTTTATCTTACTTTCTCTCCTCTTTGATTTTCTGCTTCTTTATCTTATTTGTTCCTTCTTCAATAATTTTTTCTTGAGGTGACCTCATTTTTTTTCATTGTTCTCAATTTACTTTTTTTGTAATGGTTGTTTATGGTTGTTTGATGTTTTTCCCTCTTTTCCTTTCTTTTATTCGTCCTGTTCTTTAATAATAATAATAACGTGCTGCGGTGTGTTTCCATGGAGACGCCGCTCAGGCTGAAACAGGACGTCACATGAGCAGGTTTTTGTCCTCTGGGAGACGCTGGGCTTTGTCCCGACCTGCTCTGGGCACCAAGGGGGTTATGGGGGTATTCATACAGAAACTTCTCCTTTCTCTTTTCCACAGTGTTTATGGAGCTTAGGAAATTTTTATAAAGACACAAAAAAACTCTAATACACAGATGCTTGAAAGTTTGTGAACATTTTAGAATTTTCGATATTTCTGCATAAATATGACCTAAAACATAAATCAGATTTTCACACAAGTCGTAAAAGTAGATAAAGAGAACCCAGTTACACAAATGAGACAAAATATTATACTTGTTCATTTATTTTTTTTGAGGAAAATGATCCAATATTACATATTAGTGAGTGGCAAAAGTATGTGAGCCTCTGCTTTCAGTATCTGGTGTGACCCCCCTGTGCACGCAATACCTGCAGCTAAAAACGTTTCCTGTAGCTGTTGATCAGTCCTGCACACCGGCTTGGAGGAATTTTAGCCCATTCCTCCGTACAGAACAGCTTCAGCTCTGGGATGTTGGTGGTTTCCTCACATTAGCTGCTCGCTTCAGGTCCTTCCACAACATTTCCATTGGATTAAGGTCAGGACTTTTGACTTGGCCATTCCAAAACATGAACTTTATTCTTCTGTAACCATTCTTTGGTAGAACGGCTTGTGTGCTTAGGGTCGTTGTCTTGCTGCATGACCCACCTTCTCTTGAGATTCAGTTCATGGACAGATGTCCTGACATTTTCCCTTTAGAATTCTCTGACATAATTCAGAATTCATTGTTCCATCAATGATGGCAAGCCGTCCTGCCCAGATGCAGCAAAGCAGGCCCAAACCATGATCCTACCACCACCATGTTTCACAGATGGGATAAGGTTCTTATGCTGGAATGCAGTGTTTTTTCTTTTCTCCAAACAGAACGCTTTTCTTTTAAACCAAAAAGTTCTATTTTGGTCTCATCCGTCCACAAAACATTCTTCCAATAGCCTTCTGGCTCGTCCACGTGATCTTTAGCAAACTGCAGACAAGCAGCAATGTTCTTGTTGGAGAGCAGTGGCTTTCTCCTTGCAGCCCTGCCATGCACACCATTGTGCTCAGTGTTTTTCTGATGGTGGACTCATGAACATTAACATTAGCCAATGTGAGAGAGACCTTTAGTTGCTTAGAAGTTAACCCTTGGGTCCTTTGTGACCTCACCAACTATTACCTTACAACGCCCGCCTTGCTCTTGGAGTGATCTTTGTTGGTCGACCACTCCTGGGGAGGGTAACACATGGTCTTGAATTTTCTCCATTTGTACACAATCTGTCTGACTGTGGATTGGTGGAGCCCCCCCAAACTCTTTAGAGATGGTTTTGTAACCTTTTCCAGCCTGATGAGCATCAACAACTCTTTTGCTGAGGTCCTCAGAAATCTCCTTTGTTTGTGCCATGATACACTTCCACAAACATGTGTTGTGAAGAGCAGACTTTGATAGATCCCTGTTCTCTAAATAAAACAGGGTGCCCACTCACACCTGATTGGCATCCCATTGATTGAAACACCTCACTCTAATTCCACCTTCAAATTAACTGCTAATCCTAGAGGGTCACATACTTTTGCCACTCACTAATATGTAATATTATAATTAATATGTGTATATATGTAATATTCCACAATAAATAAATGACCAAGTATAATCTTTTTGTGTTATTTGTTTAACTGGGTTCTCTTTGTCTCCAATTAGGACTTGTGTGAAAATCTGATGACGTTTTAGGTCATATTTATGCAGAAATATATAAAAATTCTAAAGGGTTCACAAACTTTAAAGCACCATGGCAGTTCTTTGTCTGATCATGTCCTAATTGTTGGGGTCAGGACCTGGTAAAGAGCCCGACTCTCCTCTGAGTCCGGACCCGGTTCCTGTGGATGAGAAGTCCAGAGAGCAACGCTACTTCAGCGGGCAGTTCTTCTTTGAGTATCTGGTGGTGGTCAGTCTGAAGAAAAGCAAGAACGGAGCGTACGAACCTCAGATCTCCTACCAGTTCCCCAAGGTAAGATCTGATCTGAGGCAACATCATCTAAACAAATGATAAGATCTGAAGATCAATGAGGAAGAGAGAGATCAAAGAGGAATGACGAATGACCTCACGCTTTGATCTGCTCTGGAAGGCATATATGATTGATGGGGGTTTGAAAGTGATGCAGCACCAAAACTTTCAACAACAAGTTTGTAGAATCAAAACTCGAATCGGACTCAAACGTTAAAGAATCAAAACTTGACAAACTAAAGAATCAAAACTCGAACTTGACTCGGTCTAAAGAATCGAGACTCGACTCGACTCTGACTCTCGGTACAGCTTGGAGTCGGACTGTCTCGGTTCAGACTGTATACCTGTGAGGATCTCAGCTGTGGTGTACGGACACTGGGCCACGCCCACAGTGTCCTGAGCCCCACCCCTCTCTCTGTGTATTTTAGAAGGACGGTATGGTCCGGTTTCAGAAGGAGGAAGAGGAGAAGACGCTGAAGGCCATCACACTCTTCTGTTTCCCAGAGGGCATTAACTGGGCCCCGCTGACCGAATATCGCAGGTAATTGCGCGTTTCTCCATACGATGTCAGATGATGTGAGTGGTTCTGGACGTCTGAAGTGTTGCCCTGCCTCTGTCTGTGCAGCGAGACGTTCTCGTTCGTGCTGACAGAGGTGGATGGGAGCAGGAGGAACGGCTACTGCAGACGCCTCCTGGTAAGGCCGCATGGCATCATCACTCATTTAGCTGCTGTCATCTCTGAATAGTTCTGTGCCAATAATCCTGTTTCCCTCTCAGCCTCAGGGCAAGGGCGCTCGCCCCCCGGAGGCGTACTGCATCATCAGTAAGCTGGCCTGCTTCGGCCTGTTCTCCAAGGTACAACAACCGAACATTCTGTTAGCTAAGCTGTCAGGGGTGGGGCAGCTCACCCACAGGGGTTCAGATAGCACCATGGCTCCAGATCGTTCCGTGTCAGTGCATGAGCCGGGCTCCACGTAGCTACGCATTCTTCACTCATTGTTTTCCATAGGAATGAATGAGGTGCAAATGGTTTTGGCACCCTTCTCATATCACACTGATACAGATACAGTGGGGCAAAAAAGTATTTAGTCAGCCACTGACTGTGCAAGTTCTCCTACTTAGAGAGATGAGAGAGGTCTGCAATTTCCATCATAGCTACACTTCAACTATGAGAGACAAAATGAGAAAAAAAATCCAGGAAATCACAGTGTAGGATTTTTAAAGAATTTAATTGTGAATTATGGTGAAAAATAAGTATTTGGTCACCCACAAACAAGAAAGACATATGGCAACCATATGGGACATCATAGCAACCACCTAGCAACATTATAGCAATCACGAAGCAACACCATAGCAACCACCTCTGATACCATAACAGCACCATAGCAACCACCTGAGATACCATAGTGACTCCATAGCAACCACCACTCAAACCATTGCAACCATGTAGTAATGACTTAAACATGTCCCTGACCTACCACCACTGTTGCACCTTACTGACCATGTAAGGAGAGCCTAGGAACTGCACAACCATTCTGTGTTTCCTGAAGCAACAAATCGAATGGTGGCCTAAGACTTTTGCACAGTAAAGTGGGTGCAGAAATCACTCGAAGCAATCCTGATGCGAGGCATTCAGCAAAAGATTCTGTGGATGTGGGGGGTCGGTGTGTCATTACCAAATCTTAGTTATGGTTACATTTTTATGCCGTCGTTCTCGGTTGAACACTTGGCTGGATCTTTAACAGACCCCGTATCACTGCCGATGAACTGGTGTTGAACAACGGATAATATTAACACTAATGATATGTTTAACGGATCTGATTGGTGAATAGATCTTTGACGAGGTGGAGAAACGGCGACAGATCTCCATGGCGATGATCTACCCCTTCATGCAGAGTTTACGCGAAGCTCCGTTCCCTGCCCCGGGAAACACCGTCAACATCAAGAGCTTCATCCCCGACTCTGGAACTGAGGTACTGCTGCATGTGTGTGTGTGTGTGTGTGTGTGCGTGCGTGCGTGCGTGCGTGCGTGCGTGCGTGTGTGTGTGTGTGCGTTCAATCTGATTAATTAATAAAAGCTAGCAGAAAGAGTGGCCAACTTGTCTAACCTTGTGGTGGTAACCCAAAATTAACCCAAAATGCCCAAACTGAAGCCCTATTCGAATGGGATTAAAGTTATGGCCTCTGAGGAAAACCTTTAGTCACCTTCATTTGTTCAGTCGAAGGATCCAAAGATGAGATCAAAGGACTTGTTAAACTTGAAGTGTTATTGTAATGAGCGGAGCATTAAAGCCCGGAGCCTTATTAAATGATGCAAAGGTAAACAGTCGAACCAGGAACCAGGACCCGTGGGTAAGCCTTTAACAATGGGATAAAGGTTAGTGTTTAAAGACTGACGTGTTCTGTGCTGTTCAAACCTGCCTCTCTCTCTCTCTCACACACACACACACACACACACACACACACACACACACACACACTCTCATGGCTGAAGGTGTAGGGTCAAACTTACAGAAGAATTTGATCCCATTCCAAGACGTTTAACGTTTTTAATCCTTTAACCGCTCTTTGTCAGTTTGTCTCTTTATCTTCACTCCATGGACTGATGTCCTGATATTTTCTGACTGACCTTCACTGTGTGTGTGTGTGTGTGTGTGTGTGTGTGTGTGGTGTAGATCATCTCTCTGACCCGACCCACAGACTCGTGGCTGGAGCACGTGGATTTCAGGACTCTGTTCCATTGTTTATCAGATGAAGAGGTTCTGCTGGTCTTCGCCGCCACAGTGTTGGAGCGCCGCATCGTCTTCATTGCCGAGGAGCTCGGGTAACTTCTTCATAATCATCATCTAACACACAGTAGTTAATAATAAACACACCCTCGTGCTCCCGATAGCTGACCTATTTTATACAGTAACCCTCTGATAAGTAAAGCTCAGAAACCAGAGAGAGTCAGACAGAGTCCAATTGCAAAAAAAGCTTCCAACCACAAACCAGAGCTGATCAGAAACAGCACAGCGACGAAACACTCTGAGAAAGGGCAGGGGAACGAGGAGCCGGAAGCAGCGAAGAAACCTCACTGCATCTGTCTGTCTCTCTTTCTGTCTGTCTGTCTGTCTGTGTTCCTTTCTCTCTCTGCGTGTCTCTGTGTGTCTCTCGCTCTCTCTTTGTGTGTCTCTCTCTGCGTGTCTCTCTCGCGCGCTCTCTCCCTCTCTGTCTCTCTCTTACTCTGTCTCTCTGTGTTCCTTTCTCTCCCTGCATGTCTTTTTTCTCCGTGACACGAGAAACAGAGAGACAAGCAAAGAGACAGGGAGACACAGATAGGCAACGACACAGAGAGAAACATATCAGTCTCTTAAGGATTTTTTTTAAAATCACAAAGTATCAAACACTTTAATATAGACGTTAGAGGAATCTGAGAATGAACTGATCCCTGCTCCACTGTGTGTGTGCGGGTCTCAGCACGTTATCTCAGGTGATCCACGCCGTCACGGTCCTCCTTCATCCCTTCATCTGGCAGCACACGCTCATCTCCATTGTCCCAGAGATCCTGATCGACGTTGTCATGGCGCCCACACCGTACCTGCTGGGGGTCCAGAAACGCCTCGCCGATGAGGTCATCGACCAGGGAGACGTGAGTTCCATCAGCGGCCTACACATGTAAATAGATACGAGCATCGTATGATAACCCTGCTGTGTTTATTCTGTGTACCAGCTGCTGGCTGTGGATTTATCCGAGGGCCGAACCCAAACCTTCATCAGACAGGTACAGAAGGGCTTATCTCTGAGCGTTTACTGGCATCTAGTGGACGGTGTGTGCAAACGCAGATTGTTGGAAAAGCCACTGTTGGAAGTAAAACGATTGAATCAACAAAATATACGTCTTACTTTGTATTTACTGTTTATATTGCTAAATAAAGAGTGTCAGCCCTTAGAAATTAAAAATAAGGATATTAAGGACATTTTATAGCACAGAATGATCACAGTTTTTAACACCTTTAACAGTCGTTATGGTTTTACATCCCATTTGTATTTCAGTAGCTTGTTGTTTACTGTTAGATTTACTAAAATGACACTGTAAATAAATAAAAATGAGTAGCGCTACTACAAGTTATAGTTGTAGAGTAATGCTACTCTACAAGTTATATAAAGTGTTTAGGAGCTCCTAAGTATATTAGTCTCTTTTAAAACACGTATTACCTTAGACGTATTACTATGTATTTTTAGATGTGTTTGTTTCTTAGGAGCTTTTAAGTGTATAAATACTGCTGAATCCGTTTTAAACACCATAATTCCACATCATTTGAACAGAATAGACGTGTAGCTTTTTGTTTTTACACAAAATACCACAAAGACGAAATAAAGTGGCTGAACTGCCCATCTTCAGAATCAAGTACAGTGCATTTAGGCGCCATTTTGTGGTGCAAGTAGTGATTCACCATAACTAGCTGATTAGATCTCTACGTTTGTTCCTCAGGAGCTTTTAATTGTATAATATATTGCTGAATCTGTTTTCAAACAAATAATTCTGCTTAGTTTGAACATGATTTAGACATATTGCTATTGTTTTGCACAAAATACCACATCAAACTAAATAAAGAGGCTGATATATGTGCAGTAGAATCATATACAATGTGTTTGGCGCCATTTTGGGGTGGAGCGTTAGTATGGACTCTGCGTAGCTGCCTGATAATAGGTTGAGGTCGCAACGGTGTTTCTTGGGAGCGTTTACGTGTATAAATATCGCTGAATTCGTTTTAAAACACGTAACTCTAGATCGTTTGAACAGAATATAGACGTATAAATATGTATTCTTACACAAAACACGAAGTAAACGACAAATAAAGTGGCTGAAATGCCCATCTTCGGAATCAGGACCAGTGTATTTGGCGCCATTTTGTGGCGTTAGTAGTGATTCACCACAGGGGGCTGATATAAGATGCGTTTTTTCTTCGGAGCTCTGAAGTGTTTAAATATTGTTGAATCCGTTTAAAACATGGTGATTCTATATCTTTTGAACAGAACATGCTTTTTTTGCTTTTTATTTTTACACAAAATACGACGTAAATACGAAATAAAGTGGCAGAACTATGTGCAGTAGAATCACGTACAGTGTATTTGGCGCCATTTTGTTATGGAGTGTTAGTACTGATTCACCAAAGAGGGCCGATATTAGATTCAACAGGCCTATGTGGGTTTCTTATGAGCTCCTAAATGTATAAATATTTATTAATATGTTTTAAAACACTTATTCTACATCTTATAAACAGAATATATAAGTATAAATACGTGTTCTTACATAAAACACGGCGTATAGGAGAACTAACGTGCCTGAAATATGTGCAGTACCGTCCATCACCAGCAGATGTCCCCAGAACCATGTACAGTGTATTTTATATTATTCTGTGCACAGATTGGAGATGAGGACTCTATTTTACCAGCCAAACTGAAGGAGGAAATCCTGCAGGCCCTGAAAGCCCGGAGCACATCAGCCAGTACAGTTCCTCTCTTAAATTTTTAGAATTAATTGCAGTCCTAAAGCCCTCGGACGTTAATATAAAGCCCTTTCCCGTCCGTCGCTGCTGCAGGTCTGGAGGAGTTGAACCGGATCGTCCCAGAAGCTTTCCTGCCCTTCTTCATCAAGGCGGTCGGACATTACTCCAAACACATCGTGAGGAACGGGCCGGACACGCCTCGTCAATTCCAAAAAAGGAACTTCTGCAAAGCCATAGAGTCCAAAAGCACTCGGCACTTTGTTAAGAAGTTTGTTCAGACGCAGATGTTCGACCTGTTTATTCAGGAGGCGGAGCAAAGGCCGAGCTCGCAGGATGGTAACAACCCGTCGCTCTTTCGCCGACGCTTTTGCATGCGGATTATTTCTTACTCACGTTTTCTTGTGTTTTAGGATTTTTCGAGCAGAAGATCACCGAATATCAGAAAAAGCAGCGAGAGAAGATGAAGAAACACTAGGAGCGGCTGGGTGAATGTTTATAGCTGTAGATAGAAGCTTTATTTAACTGTGAATCGGGGGATGTGTGTATAAATCATTAAGCTCTTGCTATTTGTACCATCTTAAATCCAAATGAGTTTCAAAACTGAGCCAGATTTTAAATAAAAGATTTTATTTCCAGTGTTTATTTATTCATTCATAATTACAATTTGTAGTTCTTACTCCTGTTCCACGTCGTTCGAGTCGGAATCAGACTTAAAAGAGCCAAAGAATAAAAGTCAGAATCATAGTGAGAGTTAGTGACTCCAAATAATTACCAGCGAGTGAAAGAGTCAAGTCAGAGTCAAAAATTGAGCCGTTTAGAATCAGAGAGTCATGATTAGAGAATCATTTGTAACCAGTGTTGAGTCCTTTGAGTTTTCAGCAGTTGTTAGTGAGTCTGTGGGTCATTAGGCATCATTAGAGAGTCATGGAGAGTCAGTGAATCAGATAATCATTAGCAGTGAGTCAGAAAGGCTTCTTACTCTGTTTCCTAGTGAGAGAATCTTGGTTATAATCCAAGCGTCAAAGTCTGAGAATCAGAGAATCGTTATCAGAGAGCCTGAAAGTCTTGGAATTTGAGTCGCAAGCAAAGAACCGGAGAGTCAGTTAAACAGAGGGACAGTGAATCATAGGCAGGGAGTCAGTAATTAGAGAGTCTTAATTAATCACGGTGAATCAGTGTTGTAATCAGCAAGACAGTGAATCAAAGAATTATGAATAAAGTGTTGGCGAATCAGTGTCATGATTAGTGAGTCCTTTACTGAGTCAGTCGATCAGTGAGTCAGTGAATCAAAGTCAGAATTAAAGGATAAGTGATTCAGTGTCTTTATTCAGAGTCCTTTAGAGTTAAGAAATCAGTGAATCAAAAGAGTCGTGATTAAAGAGTCAATCAGTGTCGTAATCAGTGTTGAGTCCTTCCTAAGACTCTGAAAATCAGTGTCACAATTAGTGATTCAGTGAATTAAAGAGTCAAAATTAGAGAGTCATTGAAACTGTCATAATCAGGGAGTTCTTTACTGAGAGAATCAGTCATAATCAGGGAGTTGCTATTAAAGGGTCAGTGAATCAGTTTTAAGAGAATCTTAGTTATAAGAGGAAATCCATAGAACACCAGAGTCAGTGAATCAGTTTGTTAAAGTCAGGCAGACTGAATCGGTGAATCAGAATAAGAGAAGTGTATTCAGAGCTGTAGAGCCAACATCAGAGCGACAGGGAACTAGTGAATCAGAGAGTCAGTGAATCAGTGCCGTGACTGAGTGAATCAGACCTTTGTGAACTCACCATTCATAGAAAAGGAATGACAAGTCAGATTAGAGTTCGTGGTTTGAGTTCTTCCCATATATGGCAATGCCTCCTGTAGTTGAAAGTGCAGACTCCTGTTCTTAACCCGCAGTACCACCACGAGCCACCGGGGGCTGCGGATTACTGACAAAATGGTTTGGGTGCCCCACATCAGAAAGAAGTTCAAGCAGTAACGGGGCAGTGAAAAAATAACAACTCAACAGCCATGCCAGCCAATTAGTAGCAGCAGCAGAAGTGTGTGTGTGTTTGAGCAGTAGCGTCACACTCCGTCACACACACCCGCTGGGCGTACGCGCAGGTGCGCGAGGATCTCAGCCGTTCCGAACACGGGGTACAGCGTTTCCGTCAGCGTGTCGCAGTACGTGTAGATGTGCTCGCGCCTCTGCGCATCATAGAACGAGATCTGTCCCTCTTCGTAGTCCACGTACACTCCGAGCCTGCGGGGGGCGCTCACCACGTGGGAGAGGGACGTGGCGGGTGAGGTCAGCGCCTTCAGCTCGGTCCCGCGCTCCAGTCGCAGCGTGTAGAAGCCGCTCCGAGCGTCCAGGCAGCCGTAACCTTTCAGGTTGGAGGACTCTCTGGCCACGCCTACTCGCCAGTCTCGCTCTCCGAGCTCCACCTCCCAGTAGCTCCGCCCACGCGAGATGCCTTCCGCACCCAGAACGCAGAACCAGCCGTCGAACCGGCGTCGGCGGGACGGGACGGAGCGTGGCTCGGGGATGCAGCGCAAGGACATTCTGTCTTCGGAGACCAGGAGGGCGGGGTGAGACGTATCAGGGTCCAGGGTCACCATGGCTACGAAGACAGAGTTAAGTTCAGTTAAATGTAAAACAAAAAAAAACAATGCTATCAAAATTTGGTCTAATTCCCCCAAAATTTTAAAGTTCGTAGGTGGAGCGTAAGCCTCTTTTCACCAGCAGGTGGCAGACCAAGGACTAAGCTCATTATGTCCATCTGTCATCGCTTTCACTTCAATTGGCCAATGGAGGCGCTGTTTCAGCCGTGGGGAGAGGAACCCCATCCACCAACGGCCAATTGTGTCTGCGTGGTGTCCCCCCATGGACGCCGCTAGGACACGAGCAGGGGTCTTAGCGCAGATGACGTACCTGAAGCATCGCAGATCCACTTCCACACTGAAAAACAAAGCGTTACAGACTCCATTCTTTGCACGTTAGTCGTATATAGTAAAAAACGTAAATCCTGCGTAACTTACCGATGTGAGGGACGTAACCCACCGCGTCTGGAATACAACCAGAGGAGAAGTCATAAGATACCGTGTAGCATTCATTCATGAAACCTGACGTTAAGCTTATTCATCGCCACGCCCCTTTCAACTGGCTTGGGATATTAATAAATTATCGTACAGTGAGATCGCTTAAGAAATAAGCAGCAATGATATTCAGCGCATCGTCCCACCGGCGCCTCTACGATCACTCTAGTGGGTTATGACACGATACGATTACTACATTTGCTTAACACATTACACAACGCAAATCAGTCAGCCATCCGGCCCTCGGGTAGGCCCACCATCAGAGGCCCTTCCAATGGGCAGGTGAGGCTCAGACCTGGGGCGGTCGGGTAAGTGACGGCGGCTTCCGCCCCGAGAATGAGAATAACGTGCCTTTCATTGGTCCGAATCGATGTGGGAGTTTGTTGACGGAACTGGCATTAGCATTAGCGCGTTAGCCCGACAGACACCGAGTTCATTAATAGAGTGAGCATTATGAATAAACAGGGAGATATTAGAAGCTAAAGGAGGAGGAAAAAAGGGGTTCACTAACTTTTGGTGAGGGTTTGACTTACTGATGTTGTGCAGCATCTGTTTGTGGTTGAGCCACAGCCGAGGGATCATAGCCTGTTAATCACACAATAACTCGTTAATAATCCACACCAAACAGAGGCGATCTTTAACACAGTGTTTTCTTCACACTGAGCTTTCTGTCATTTCCCTTCTCTTAACGTGTCGGAGATTTCGCCGTGTCTTTTTCACAACTTAAAAAAAAAAAAAAGATAGAGATGAGAGCAGGAAGATTTTTATAGTTTGTTTTTTCTTAGATAAATAATCAAATGCTTCCATCCAGTCCCTGTGAGCTTTATCTCCATCATTCTCCAGCCTTTCAGTTCTATCCCACCAGATCTTTCCTTTAATATCCATGTTCTAGAGGCAGCCTGTTGCTGTCCTATAAGCTCGATGAGCTGTTCTGCCCGGCGACTGAGCTCTGATTGGTCAGCCTGATTTTAAATTAGATCGGGCTCTGATCAAACATCTTACGCAGCGTCTCAGCCTGTCAGGTTCGGCCTCGGTGTGAAGGACGGCGTTACTATACACGTGCTCTTTCTCTAAACTGAAGGAGACTGGTCTCTGAAGAAGGCTGACTTTGACCTGATCCAGATGTTGGGCATGTGTGACCCAGATGAGCAGCTCCAGAGCAGACTGGAGGTGAGGGAGTCGTCCTTTATTCCACTGCAGCTCCAAATCTTCCAACATGAGCAGCACAGGTTCCCCGGGGCTGATGCCACCCTGAAGGAAACCCACAGACACAGAGAGAGAATTAGAGCACTTGCTTTCCAAAGTCTCCACACGGTCTCTCCTGGGGGCGGGGCAGGGATGCAGGGGGCGGTCCCGTACCCAGTCCAGTACCCTCCCCTTCCTCAGCCATGCCTCTGTGATGTGTGCAGCATGTGGTTGTGTCTGTATTTGTTTTATTTTCCCTGATAAAGATGGCGCCTTGAAGGCAGCTTAAGTTGCTCTAAGATCTCAGGGGACTTTTCTGCAGGAGTGGGAGTGCCCTTCACCGGGGGCCCTGACCCGACCCCACACCATGCCAGGGCCCGGCTTTTGGACTGCTCCTCATCACAGTCTGGATGCTCCTTTGTTTTGGTCTGTGGGCCGGAGCACACAATGTCCAGTTCTTCCTTCCTTTCTTTTTCCATAAAGCATTTATTATTCCATTGCTACATGTCCTTTGCTAGTTTGTTTCTTCTAACTCATTTATTTGCGACCCCATTTCTGTTTCTTTTTCTATTTTCATATATCATTTATAACTCAGTTTTTACATATCATTTGTTTCTTTATTTCATTTGTTTTTTGATAACTTAATTATTTACTCCTCCATTATCTGCCACTGTCTTTTTCTTTCTTTCTTTCTCATTAATCTTTTATTTATTACTCCTTTTCTACATATGTGTTTGTTTCTTTTTCATAACTCGTTTACTTACTACACAATTTCTGCCTCTTATTTCTTGCTTTCTTTCTTTCTCATAAATAAATGTATTACTCCATTTCTCCCTCTTTATCTTTCTTTCTTTTTTCAGAAATCATTACTTCAATTCTACATCTCATTGTTTGTTTTTCTTTCTTTCTTTGTTTTTGATAACTTCATTATTTCATACTCCATTTCTACCACTCTCCATTTCTTTCTTTTTATAACTCATTTATTCCATTTTCCATTTCTTTCTTTCTTTCATGAATCATTTATTACTCAATGTCATGTCATTTGTTTGTTGTTTCTTTCTTTTTCTTTCATTTTTGATAACTTTTTCTTCTGTGCCATGCTATTTCTTTCTTTACTTTTTCTTTCCTTCTTTCCTTTATTGACTCATTTATTTATTACTCCATTTCTTCCTCCTTTTCCTCCCTTTCTTTCCATAACTACTTCTTACTCGATTTAGCCACACTATTTCTCCGTTTCTCTTCCTTCCCATAAGCTAATCCTAACGTTTTGTGATCTGGGGAAGTAAACCGGGCGTGGCTCGGTGAGGGACGGGGATCAGTAAGGGCGTGAGGACGGACGCAGGACGAGACGATCATAACGAGCCTAATGTCTTAATCAGATCCCAGCTGCTCCACTGACCCACATCTGAGGAGCCGCTGCAGAGTCACTCACCTGCAGTCACCCAGGGATTCTTATGGGTGTGGCAACCCAACCTACATTAAGCCTTCAGGTCTTTAGGGACATGGGCTGTTTGGGAAGTTTACTGTTCTGACCCCTCTGATTTGGCCCTTCCTACTCGGGCATCCCAACCCTAGACTGGGACGTGACATAATGTGTGTGTGTGTGTGTGTGTGTGTGTGTACATATACCGGGTGTGTGTTCCTCTGCTCGCGGCTCCAGTCCATGATGGCTCTCTTCATGCTGTTCAGGTCCTCTTGCTCGTCCTCTAACACACACAGCAGACGATCTTTCCAATCTTTCCTCCTCACGTGGAGATCGGTGTGTGTCAGAGACGGTTTCTCCTACACACACACACACACACACACACACACACACACACACACACACACACACACACACAGATATTTAATTAATGAGGAAGCAAATAAACCTCCAGGTGAAACAGTCCATATAAAACAAAGCATCTCAGGTTCTCCATTTGGTGATTCTGCTCCCATATCCCAGACTGGGGCGACCCCTGAGGTCCCTCCACCCAGAACCCAGGGTGCGGGTCCAGAGGTCCATCTCAAGGTCGACAAGGAACTTCCTCAGACACTGTCAGTCGAGAAACATGTGGAAGGGTCAAGTGCAGACCCTCACCTTCCTCATCTCTAACTTTTGGAATCTGTCCGACCCCACAGATAGCCCCAACCCTCCCCTCCCCGGCAGCCCGCAGCCCCGCCCCACCCAGCTCAGCTCCTCGGGGCTCCACGCCAAGGGACAACCAATTCACAGGCGTCAGCAGAAGCAGAAGGGCTCGCTCCCAAAACCATCGAGCGTCAGCAGCAGAGACTCTGCTTTACACACTTCGACTTTCTACCCAAGTTCCTCTGCAACGATAGTCATCTTTGACTTGTCATTTTTTGCCCATTTTAGGTAAATTGTGCCAGGTGCTGGCACTGAGCTGGCACAGCAGGGAAAATCAGACATAACGCAATTCACACACGCAGTACATCAGCATAAAACACTTAAGAAACGTGGCTGCTTTTGTCTAGAGGCTCTGTACAGGACGTGAAATCGCAGCGCTGTCCACGTAACCTCGTTCTGCAAGATATGGCAACGCTCGACACAGCCAAGGTTCTGACCTTTATCTCCAGCAGGGACACCGTTTCCGTGATAAACTGGTGACAGGCGCCCGGAGGCCAAACATCTTCACCGGTCCAGATATAAGCCAAAACATCCGACCTCTAAGACACAGAAACAGTTCAGTGAGACAGAGCGCTGAGCTTGTGCTGGACCTGTGGCCCCTCTGTCAACTGCCAACTAATTAAAGATCAGGCAGTCATGCAGGTTAGTCAGGGTGTGGGCCGGAACAAAGCTCCTCCAGAAACCTGGTTTATATGGAACTTGCACAACTGCAGATACAGGTACGTGTGTGTTTGTGTGTGTGTGTGTGTGTGTGTGTGTGTGTGTGTACTTGGCAGATCCAGCTCAGTTCTCGGGCCAGTTCCATGATGAAGAGCTGATTTTCGGTCAGTGGTTCCGGTCTCTCCATCCTCACCCTTCGACGAGAATCCTGCTCCAACAAGGAAATCCCAGTCACATAATTACTCCTAATATCACTCCTAAGTCCCCTAAAAGTGCTTTTAATGATCAGACCCTGAGCCACACACAACACAACCCCAAATCAGAGACAGGTGGGCCATTCATTTACATTTACAGCATTTAGCAGACGCCCTTATCCAGAGCGACTTACAACTGATACAGGCTTACAATCCAAGCAGTTGTGGGTTAAGGACCTTGCTCAAGGACCCAACAGTGGCAGCTTGGCAGAGGTGGGATTTGAACCCTGGACCTTCTGGGTCAAAGTCCAGTGCCTTACCCGCTAAGCTACCACATGGACAAGGGATTCCTTTATCAAACCTTTATCAAGCTCTACAATACAGAGTTACATTCACAGATACCACTTAAAACGTTACTGTGCTAAAAAGCAGCTTTATGTTATAACCATGTCCAGAAGGGGTGTCGGCTTCTCTGGGCTTCATCTGGTTTAACACGTTCCTCATATTAAAGGGGAGAGCGGTTTGGCTCTGGTACCTTCAGATGGATCTTCAGCTTCTTGGCTGGCTCAATAAGGAACTGCAGACACTCCTTTATCATCTCAGCTTCAGTCTGACACCTAAAACACCGACACAGAGAGAGATCTTAACAGAAACCAAGAACTAAGCATGAACACTCATGGAACCACAACCTGTGCTATAGAATGGATCAGTGATGCAGGCTCACAGGAGCACTCTAAGGGTTACTGTTAGTACGTCTGAGGCTGTGTGTGTGTGTGTGTGTGTGTGTGTGTGTGTGTGTTGGGGTAAATCTGCAGCTTGGCTTCGTTTCCTGATCAGACCGATTCCACAGAGATCTGAAAGCAGCAGAACAATTTAACAACCCGGGGACTGAACGCTGCTACATCAGCACCTCCACACCGAGCTAAAGATCCAACTCTAATCTTGCACCATCACACAACCTCAGCACATTAGGGTTTAAGCACACACACACACACACACACACACACACACACCAGTGCTGCACTAAGACCTGCAGCGCTTCATTCACAGTCTGCACAGCCGCACTCACCCGTGACCCAAAATAATAACACCAAACACAGATCTAACGAAGTTTGTAAGTCCTGAATTAAACACAGAACAGTTACACGGCTACAACAGATTCCAGTTGCTAGGCTGCTGCTACACTGTCAATAAGGTGCAATAACTTATTAGCAACTATGGTGTTGCTAAGTGGTTTCTAGGTGGTAGCTACGGCGTTCCCATGTGGTTGGTAGTTGATTGCTAGATGGTTGCCAAGTGGTTCAAATGGTGTTACTATGTGGTGGCTATAGTCTTGCTAAGTGGTTGCTATGGTCGTAGTTATGGTGTTGCTAAGTGGTTGCTACGGTCGTAGTTATGGTGTTGCTAAGTTGTTGCTACGGTCGTAGTTATGGTGTTGCTAAGTTGTTGCTATGGTGTTAAGTGGTTACTAGGTGGAGCTATAGTGTTAAGTTGTTGCTACGGTCGTAGTTATGGTGTTGCTAAGTGGTTGCTATGGTGTTATGTGATTACTAGGTGGAGCTATGGTGTTAAGTGGTTGCTATGGTCGTTGCTATGGTCGTAGCTATGGTGTTGCTAAGTGGTTGCTATGGTGTTAAGTGGTTGCTACGGTCGTAGTTATGGTGTTGCTAAGTTGTTGCTACGGTCGTAGTTATGGTGTTGCTAAGTTGTTGCTACGGTCGTAGTTATGGTGTTGCTAAGTTGTTGCTATGGTGTTAAGTGGTTACTAGGTGGAGCTATAGTGTTAAGTGGTTGCTATGGTCGTAGCTATGGTGTTGCTAAGTGGTTACTATGTGGTAGCTATGGTGTTGCCAAGTGGTTGCTAGGTGGCTACTTTGGGGACACAAGCCCACGTGCGGCCAAAAGTACCGGGACACAAACTCACATTCCTATGATCGCATCCTAGTGCTGCTTGTTCTTTTGGGTTTCACGAGGACTGGCACACTGCGTTGGTGCGTTAGCCTCACCAGATGGTCTGGGTTTAGGGTGCCCATGTTTGTTTTTTTTAACGGATCATTAGATGTCTGAATTGTTTGAGTGCAGAGACGTTTGGATTCCAGGGTTCCACTGTATTATTATATTCTACTCTAATTAGTATATTTTCTTGACATAATTATGTTCCGTCTTTCAAATTCTCACATTTAAGCTGCTGATTATTTAAAGTATTATTATAAACTTATTAATTAACTCATACATTTAGCATCTGGGCTGTATGTGGAGACTTGGTTCTCCAGAGGCTTCTTCCCTATAAGGTTTATGGATTTTCCTTGCCACTGTCTTTACAACACCCTTGAGCCTAGACCTAGCTGCTCTGAGACAGATCTGCTGTTAAAGTGCTTTAGAAAGAAAACACAAGTCACCCCGATTCATCTCAGCAGCATGTGTGATTAATTAGCCAAAGTTTTTAATCGATCGATCAATCAGTCAATCAAATATTCACAGATGCCCATTAGAACATGAAACCGATTCTGACAAAGCGTCCAAGTGTTTGGAAAGATGCTGGGGCATTATGGGAAACTTAGTCTGGGGTAAAATTGAGTTTTTACCCTGTAATGTTACACACCAACATTTTGCAAAATGATCCTGAACACTTCGTATCACTTACCCTCTGACAGATCCCGGAGCTTTGTGGAGGTCGGTGTGTCCGGGCCACTGGACTCCTTATGGACTTTGGAAGGTGTAAGAATCGGTACCTTACTGCTATTAAACCTTCATTTTAAATTAATTAGTGCAGTAACCTGTAAGGAAGGTCCATGGGCTCATGCAGATTGTTCTGTAGGAACACACACACACACACACACACACACACACACACACACACGATTAAAGGATTAAAGCAGCACGAGCTGGAACACGTGCACTAATCCCAAAACCAAGTGCACCTGAGAGAGAGATTAGTCAGACCTAAGGAACTGTTACACTACCGCACATTAACAAAGATCAACATCATACATAAAATAACACAACACATCATTACTGCACACAGCGAAACTATCAAGTTTAAGGAATTACTAAGATACGTATGAAATACGATTTGTACGTGAAAACCTCACTCGTTTAATTCTGCACTAAAGTCCAGACCGCAGCGGATTGGGAAAGGAGATTTAAAACGAGTCCAAAGCATTTGTAAAACAGCGCTACTACACACGTTCTGTAAAGTTTGAAACCGTAGCGTAGCACCTGATCTCTGGGCTCAGCACCGCCACAGCACCGCCACACCACCGCAGCACCGCAGGGCAGTCAGGACGTGAGAACGCGGCGCGATCCCGAAGCTCCAAGGGCGCGCATGCCCGCTAGGACGAGAGCGCGCTACTTCAGTTTAAACCTCTCTACTTTTACAAAACTCGGTTTTTAAGGTCTTATGTTCAGGAATCAGTGTAGTTCCTCTTTCTGGTACGAATGAAAATGAAAAAACTTCATTTCTGGGATGACACACATTCCAAAAAAAGTCATGACGAGGGCAATTTAGGGTTAATAATGAGATTTTAAAAAATAATGTCGTAATGTCAACAGGTGATTATCATCATGATTTGAGTAGAAAAGATGAACAGATGATCTCCAGTGTATCACTAAATGTGGCCATAATGCTCACCGTTCGGTTTTATTATGCGCTCGGGATTTTCCGTCAGTTCCCCCAATTATACCGAAGAGAAGCCTGCAGTGTTGAACAAATCCACCAGAGGGCGGCGTTGTCAAGAAAATGTACTGAACAGAATTCAGCACGAATCAAAAGGCAATCAATATTGTAGGCTAATCAAATATTTAAACATTAATAAATAGTCTTTAAACTATATTACATTATAGTACAACACAACATCTTAAAATAGCAGTGAGTAATGGATTATTTAAAAAATAGGAAGTACAGATATTTATGCATCGATTCCAACTTTAATCTAATATTTTACGATGTTTGACATAATTTATTAAAGACTTTTAATATTTAACGTTTATTTAATGAGGATGATATTGTGCTTTAATATCCGATAACATCTTAACTTAATATCTAGTTTCTGAAGTAAAACACTTTAAGGCACTTAAATTAAACCACGACTGGACAAAAAGGTTAAAACTTTAAAAAAACATTTTATTTGAAACGATACAAAAAAGAAAGAAAGAAAAAAAAAATCAATTTCAGCAACACGAAGTGTCTCCATAAACATCAGGAACACTAACACGGACTCACCGATGCCCTTTATCATGAAATAATCTTTACAAAAATAAAAATACAAATAATCTAAAGACTAAAGAGAGAAAATGAAGACTTTTTTTTATAATGATTAGTACAAAAAACACAAGGCAGTGAGTGTTCAGCACATGTCATACAGAGCTTAATTTAAAAGAGATCACATGATCAATCATTTACCCCCACACACCCACACACACACACACACACACACACACACACACACACACACACACACACACACACACACACACACACACACACACACAGTCTGGTTTGCATAGTGGCACTTTGTTCAGAATCAGGTCTAAATCGATCCTGATTATTATTATTTTTATTATAATTATTTTATTTTAATGATATAATAGCTACTTTTTAAAATCCCATTACAGTAGCAGTTACGTTTATTACTAAAAAGTACAATATAAAAATAGATCTAAAAGCAAACTGGGATCGCATGATCAGGTAGTGCCAGGGTTGCCAGGTGGGGCGCTATAACACATTCACGGGAGGATTTAGCTGGTTAAAGGAGTCACTAACTGAAGGTTTAATGGTTTAATGGTTTAACTGGCTCAGTCAGATCAAGCTGCTCAAAACGGAAAGATAAATAAACGCAAAGAGAAACGTAAAGAAAATAAGATTTATATACAGTATGAACACAGTGCCGAAAAATAAGTGTTTGGACACAGGTCAGAGCCGTTCGTCCCCTTTTCCCTTTTCCCAAAAATCAAGCTTAAGCTGGGAATTTTTCTTTGAACAATAATGAATAACGATTCATTATGCGTAATAAGTCTCTACAGGTTTTGAGAGAACTTCATACATTAACTTTTTAGGTAACTTTATATATGGTCAAAAAAATTGGGACAGAAACCCAAACATGGCCAAAAGTATTTGGACACAAACCCACATGTGGAAATGTGGTTAACTACAACTCTGTTGTAGTTCCTTCAGGAAATGCAGATCTAACTTGGAATGGTTATTATTTAGAAATAAAAAGGCACGTTTTTACTCGGCTATGTAAGATATGGGGATGCTACAGTAGAGCATTTTGTTTACTCTTTTAAACCTCTGTTTAAAGGTTTTTCGTTTAAAAACATACAGAAGAAAAAGGACATTGCTTTGAATTGTTTACACTTCAGAAATAAAAAGGAAGGTAGTTTGTCGATAACTGTGGCAGTAATGATAAAAGTATTTGTTGAGGTATCTAATCAAATGGCTGTATCTAATCATCGGCGTCTTGGCTGTGGGTTACTGTGATTTTATGGGGGTAAGGAGGTTTGCCTCCACTGTGTCGTCCCTATAAACCCTCACACCACACACAGGACCTTCAGAGTCTGGCTGCTTTAAGACCATGACAGTAACCGTGTGCTTTTATAACCAGAGTTCCCACAGGAGTCATCGACGTTAAGTGACGTACTTAATACTTATTATACAGACAGAAAATGTAGCTTTGTTGCTGGGCATGAATGTTTTATCTTGTCTTTTTTTCCCCCTTTTTTCTTCCGGTGTGCTCCTGAAGGGCAGTACGTACGATTTGGAGCCACCAACTGCTTCCTCTCACCAGCAGGTACCAGTTTTTACAGGGAGAACAAGTCCCGACTAGAGCCAAAAAGACTCTTCCAATTGTGTCTGTGTAGCACCCGGCCAGCCCGGAAGCACCGCCAAGACTCAACCATGGGTCTCCGCCGTGATGGGCTAGCTAATTCGGAGGCACCCGAACACCTCTTAGGGGCTGGCGACTACAGAAAAACGTACATAGAAATCACCAGGAGCAACATTTATCCGTCACATGATTAGCTCAATGACAAATGATAAATCTGGCAACGCAGGCAGCATTAAGTGGTTTCAAACCGTGATGCTTCCACCACCATGCTTCACAGCTGGCTGGATTTTCTCTCAACAGAAAAAAATCTGCTTCATTACATTTTAGATCACAAAATCCTCTGGTATCACGATATGGTATCATTAAGATTAGGGGACGTTTTGTGTTTGAGGAAAGGCTAGATACCAAGAGAGAGATACATTACGAAGAAATTCTAACGTCAAACTAAAAGCACAAACAAAACGATAGAAGTTGCATCTGTTATCACACCTCCATCAGTGTGCCCCTGCTTAGAATGCTGCCTACATAGGCACCCTACTTCACCGAGTTATTGGGACGTGCCCGAGCTAACATTCGTATAAACGAACGCTGGCACATGATGGTCTCCAGAAACCGTCCTCGTTATCACACTGCGCTTATCAGCCTCCATGACTCTGAGCCACACCTGTACCACACACACACACACACACACCCCTTTCTCATACACACCTGCAGCACAAACACACACACACACACACACACACATTTAAATTTATGACATGAGAAAAGAAAAAAGTTCTGGAGGTTAAAGGTTGAATTCCTGGACCTCTTTGGCTAATCAGTAGCCTGAGCTTCTCATGATCCTCATTTAGATCGATGAGGTTCTGACACACACACACACACACACACACACACACACACACACACACACACACACACACACACACACACACAGGTCCAAAGAGGAAGGGCAGGGTGAGATTTAGGACTGGGCCCGATCGTATTCCTTCACCATGCGCTTGACGTGGAAGAGTTTGTGCCGAAGCCGGCGGCACTGAAGCTTCTTCTCCTGATAATCAGGCATCTGAAAAACAGCTGGCATTAGCTAATGTAGCCACATACAACACACAACGTTTGTGTGCACGCGTGTGTGTGTTATGGTCAGGTCACACCCTGGAGTGTCTTACCCGCTTCAGATCTTTCAGTCGATTAAATTCCTCTGCTACGGCCTGGAAAGGATATAAATAATCTGATTACAAACCAATTACAGTCCAATATCAACAGGTTTGTACTGAATGACCCGGAACTGACCTGGCATTTGGTGTTTATCGAGGCACCGGCCTGGCATTTGGTGTTTATCGAGGCACCGGCCTGGCATTTGGTGTTTATCGAGGCACCGGCCTGGTATTTG
>JAJAGP010001862.1:100889-113640 GCA_025084515.1 Ancistrus triradiatus | reverse complement strand
GAGGCACCGACCTGGTATTTGGTGTTAATTGAGGCACCGACCTGGTATTTGGCGGTGTTCTCCTCCAGCGTGTCGAGCTCTCGGTTCAGTTTGTTGAGCTCATCATTCACGTCGTCGATTTCCGCACACAGCTGCTTATACGACCTCAGATCCGAATCAAACTCCCTCTTGTACTCCTGCCTCTGAGCGTCTGACCTGATCTCTGGATACAAACTGGGAGAGGGAAGAGAACAAAAGTATTAGGACATTTTGGGAAAGCTTGTATCTTTGTTTTCTTTCTTCCTCTCTTTTCTGTTTAGCATTCATTGCTTTCTTTCTTTGTTTGTTCGTTCATTCTTTCTTACTTTGTTTATTTCTTTTTTGTTTACTTTTCTTTCTTTCTTTCTTTCTTTTTCTATTTAGCATTCATTGCTTTTTTTTCTTTTACGCAGATCAGAATCAAATTCGCTCTTCTACTCCAGCCTCTGAGCATCTGACATGATCTCTGGATATAAACTAAGAGAGGTAAGAGAGCAAAAGTATTAGAACGTTTTGGGAAATCTGGTTAGATGGCTTTAAAATGACATCGTAAATATAGTTTTTGCCTGTGGTCCTCATGGAAGATCTCTCTCTCTCTCTCTCTCTCTCTCTCTCTCACAGACACACACACACACACACACACACACACGCATGCACACAAAAACCGCTCTGAGATTTCCTCTGTTTCAGGATGTTTGGTTATTGCTGCACTCGGACAAACTTCCTGCAGGAACGCAGCTCTTCTCTAACTCATGCTGTGTTCAAATGCTCTGCTATTCATCAATAATCATCAAAAGAGTTCCATCTGAGCAACCAACAGCTGTGTGTGTGTGTGTGTGTGTGTGTGTGTGTGTGTGTGTGTGTGTGTGTGGGTGTGTGTGTGTGTGGGTGTGTGTGGGTGTGTGTGGGTGGGTGTGGGTGGGTGTGGGTGGGTGTGGGTGGGTGTGGGTGGGTGTGTGGGTGTGTGTGGGTGTGTGGGTGTGTGTGTGTGGGGGTGACAGCCGTGTTCCATGCATCTTAGGCAAAATTTTAATGAATACAAAAACTAATTACTACACTAAAGGACTTGTGTATATTTAAATTCAGCAAAATAACTGAAACGGTTACATTACTTACATTACATTAGTATTTACAGAAGCGCCACCTTGAGGGAGTGCTGGCAACTGACATGATTATTGTTTTTCAGCTGTGCCAGCCTATTTTCCAACTGTGGTACGGGGTGGTAAAGAAAACGCTCATTACACACGCACACACACACACAATCTCACACACAATCTCACACACACACACACACACACACACACACACACACACACACACACTCTTTAAAATAAAGTGTTTTCCATTATGTTTTTCCACTGCTCTGTGTAATTACTGTAACTCTACAATAACCTTGATCTAACCAGAGGAAATCTTACAGCTCATTACAGCACGGACGGTTACACACACACACACACACACACACACACACACACACACACACACACACACACACACAGCAGAGCATTCCTGAGCAGATTACTGCCCCGAGAATCATATCACCCACTGCGCTCTCTCCCTCTCCCTCTCTCAGTCTGTCTCTCTCTGATGTGTGTGTGCATGTGTTAGTGTGTGTGTGTTAGTGTGTGTGTGCCCCACCCCATCCAGTAATCGGGATCGAGCTCGTTGGAGGTCTCGCCCCCCGTGGTGTACTCGGTCTCGTACTGGGAGTCGTCCAGTTCGGGGTTCTTGCGCCGGCGTTTCCCGCGCAGAGCAGCCGGTTTCCTGACGCCGTCGGTTCTGTCTGACAGGCTGGAGCTGCCCGGGTCCTGGGAACGACTCAGTCCTCGCTCCAAGTACCTGTGTGTGTGTTTGGACACATGGTTATACACATTACAACACCACACTATACACTTTACACACAGTACTATACAACGTTCTGACCCCTTACACCATCCATAAAGACGCAGGCGTTCATCGGTCAAAAATGTGAGGAGCATCAGGCAAGATATGAGCGTTGATTTAAACTTACAAAGAAACGAAAGAACGAAAGAAGTGAAACCGAAAGAAAGTGGACGACTGTGGAAAGTGAAAGGGGTCAGAATGAGGATTTAGGCTTTCTATGACCTAACACACCATAAGTGTGAGACCTGATGGATTTGACAGAAAGAGCGGAGTGTAATGAGGGTTGGACTCACGTGGGGGGTGTGTATGGGTCACTCTTGAAGGGGATGGAGCTCACACTCTGGGACTTATTTAGAGGAGGGTCTGTCTTTTCGGAGAACATCACAGACGTCTCATGGACGCTCTGACCCTCGTTCATGTTGTTGACCTTAACGCAGAAATAAAAACAATAACAGAGGGCTCCTTATCTATATGGAACACAGTCTGCTATTCCTAATACACTGCTAATCTAACCTGCCCTCCGTGTGTGTGTGTGTGTGTGTGTGTGTGTGTGTGGGTCAGCAGCGTTTCACATGCACATGATCCCTTTGTCCAATGGTGTTTGAAGCTGGGAGGAACTCTGTGAACAAACGCAGATGCTGTGTAAAGGGATCGCAGCTATTCCTGAGAGTTTCCTGAGTGTGTGTGTGTGTGTGTGTGTGTGTGTGTGTGTGTGTGTGTGTGTGTGTGTGTGTGCGCTGTGTATATGCTGTGTAGAGGGTTCGCTGCTTTTCCTGAGAGTTGCAGCCGAACAATGTACTTTAACAATGAGGCCAGAGGCTTAAGCTTCCTCTCAGCTTAGCTGCATAACTCACCCAGCGCACATGAACCGGTAACTAACTAACTAACTAACTAACTAACTAACTGACTGACTGACTGACTGACTGACTGACTGACTCACCACTGTACAGAGTCATTCGCTTGGATTTCAGCGAAGCTCTTAGTGAGCAGCCTGGTCCCTCCAAAGAGCCGAGCTCCATCAGCCTAACAACATCAGAGACACATAATGGAGTCACGACTGTCTGTTGTTCTTTCTTTCTTTAGCATTCATTCATTTCTTTCTCAGTATTCTCTTTAGCCTTTCTTTCTGTCTGTCTGTCTGTCTGTCTGTCTGTCTTTCTGTCTGTCTCTAGTATACCTGACGTGGAACCCCTAGCTGAGGAATGTAAATGATAACGCTGACCCTGTGCTTTGGTTCTAACACCAGATCTCCCTCTGATCTGCTTCTGTCGGTAGAACAGTGGATCTTAATAACAGCCTGCCTTATAAATCAGACCCATTTTATTTACTGAATGCAAATAAACTTTCTTTCTTAATAAACTAAAGCTGGTCAATCGATATATTTGTGTTTATTTTCTGTATAATAGCCAGTTATATAATATATCAGCTACATATTAGATCAATTCTGTTCCTTTATAAGAGCGTGACTAAAGCCTAATGATTTACGCTTCATATGATCTCTGACAGCTGAGCTCATCTCAGGAAAAAAGAGTTCTCTTATCATGAGTGATTTTAGTCTTTGATTAAAGCAGAACCTCGGGCTGATCCTGAGGGAGGGGTGGGAAATGTACACTGTGGTTCTGATGCTTGGAGTGTGCAGCTTTCTCTCTCTTCAGGAGAGGCCGGGAGAGTAAATTAAGCTGGGATGTGTTCAGGTGTGTGTGTGTGTGTGTGTGTGTGTGTGTGTGTGTGTGTGTGTGTGTGTGTGAGAGAGAGAGAGATTTCCTCTACTACTGAAAATCCAAAAAAGATCCATCAAATACTGGCTACATGTAAAAAGCAGCGATCCAGACTCTTACCATTTTAAAGCCCTGCAACACCATGAGCTGAGCAAAGTGACAAGTCCCCTCATAGAGCTGGTCCCTGAACCTCAACTTCACAAACCCCCATTGACCTTTAACTAACCCACACACTAACACCACACACCACTCCAGACCAGCCGAAGCCAGCCCACATCCAATCGAGTAAACCAAATTATAACACAACAAAAACAAAACTACACTACATCACTCCTTGGAAGAAGAAACTGCAAGCACTTGAGTAACTGCAGGGCTATCTGTAGCAAAGAGCCCCGAGCTCATAGACTGATCACAGACACAGCAACCATGCTGCTAGCTACGACCGGGCTCAACAACTGGAGCATCGAGACAGGTAAGATACAGAAGTCCTGCTTCCCTTTTTTCCCCCCCCGGAGCAAGAGAGCGTGCACACACTGCAGCATACTGTGCGAGGGTGGAAACGAGCTTTGCACCTCCAACAGAGTGCACCACAGCTCTGTAACCGAGAAATAAACTCTCAAATACTCCAAACATTCCCCTCCCCTTCTGCTTCCCTAACCAGCTTCTGATAAACCAAACTTTCCTGGCTGGAGAAGCAGAGGGCGCGCTGCACCTCACTGTACAGTAACAGATCGCCGGCCAGGTCTGAGGGGTCAGTGAGTGAAATGCACCCGAACAACATCACAACCCACACACACCCACACACACACAACACACCACAACACACACACCACACACACACCCACACACACACACCCACACACACACACCCACACACACACACTACACACACCACACACACACACAAAAATAAGGCACTTTGCTTAACTCTAAAACTGTTTATTTATTAATTAATTTTAATTTATTATTTTATTGTTATTTATTTTATTTGATTTATATTTTTTTATTATTATTTTTTTTCCCCTTTGTTTGTTTAGTGGTTTTTCCTACGATACTGTATCTTTTTGTGTCTTGGGTTTTGATTCTTTCTTTACTTATTATTTGTGATTATTTATAAAACCAATGTCTTTCCAATGCTTTGGCAGTAATCGTACCCACTGTGGCAGTTAGCCACTAAGCCTCATTGAATTAATTGAATTGAGAGAGAGAGAGATAGAGAAGAGAGAGAGTGAGAGAGATCCCTGACATTAGGCACTCTTGAGTAAGGAGGAGGGATTTCCTTTTCCTTGTGGAGATTCAGGGAGCAAGATAAATCCAGACAGGACTGTTGTGTGTGTGGTGTGTGTGGAGATCAGGGAGCAGATATCCAGACAGGACTGTGTGTGTGTGTGTGTGTGTGTGTGTGCGTGTGAAGGACATGTGTTCATTTAACACCGTGTGTGTATCTAATTCCAGCCTTTCAAACCCACAGCAGCGACAAACACACAGTACAGGTGCTCATTTAACCTGAAACAGATTAGTGTGTGTGTGTGTGTGTGTGTGTGTGTGTGTGTGTGTGTGTGTGTGTGTGTGAGGTATGCTGCTGAGGGTGTGCCCCTTTAGCTGGACCTAAAAGAAGAAAAAATGCCTTTGAAGAAAAAACAAATACACACTTCCTCACACTCACACACAGACACACAGAGCATGACCAAAAGTATGTAGACACCCTTTCTAACTGGGTTCCTCTGCAGGTTTGGCACTGCTGATCCGCCCCTGCTGTGTGGAGCCGAGCTTAATTGCTATTCTCTGTAGCTACAGAGCAGACGTAATACTTAGGGATTCTGTTAGGCTGCTGTGAGGGTGTGAGTCACGCCGCACCGTCCATCAGTCCTATAACTATAAGGCAAGTGTCAGCTGGAACTCTACGTGGTTCCTAAACACTACCACTTTTCAGTAATACCACTCCCAGCTGATGGTGGAATTTCTAGGAGGGGGGAGTTTCACTCCCTGAGCTTCACTGAGCTCTTTAGAACGCCCCGAACTGTCTCTAATGGGAAGCACTTATAGACCTGTGCTATCGGGACTGAATGAAATGCCTGAATTCTGATTAACAGGGCTGTCCAAATACTTCTGTCCATAAACTGTATATTTTGGGTCAATACTGAAAATTTTATGTTTATCCAGATTTCTTTCTTAGTATGCTTTCTTTCTTTCTATCTTTCTTTCTTTGATTAATGTTAAAAAAAGAAAGAATGATAGAAAGAACGAAAAAAAAGAAAGAAGAAGAAAGAAGGGATAATGAGAATACTGAAAAAGTCATGAATGGTAAAGAAAAAGAAAGAAAGAAAGAAAGAAAGCTATATATGCTACAGGAGAAAAGACAGAACAATAGAAATAAAGAAACAAAGAAATATAGAAAAGAAAGTCTAAATAGAATACTGGGAAAGGAAGAAACATAATAGAAATAAAGAAATAAAGCCAAAAATGCTAAAGAAATAAGAAAACAAAGAAAGAAAGAATGAAAGAATGAAAGAAAGAAAGAAAAAAGGAAAGAAAGAAAGACAGAAAGAAAGAAAGAAAGAACGAAAAAGCCATATATGCTAAAGGAGGAAAAAAAACAATAGAAATAAAGAAATATAGAAAAAGAAAGAAAGTCTAAATAGAATACTGAGAAAGAAACAAAATAGAAATAAATAAATAAATAAATAAATAAACAAAGCCAAAATGCTAAAGAAATAAGGAAACAAAGAAATAAAGAAAAAGAAAGAACGTCTAAAAAGAATACTAAGAAAGAAAGAAAGAAAGAAAGAAAGAAAGAAAAGCAGAATAAAAAAGAATAATAAAAAAGAAAAAACACTAGAAAGAAATGAAGAAGTCCATCCCTGCCTGACTGTTATAATTATATATTTTTTATCTGAAGTTCTTAGTGTGAATGTTCTGAGTCAGAAATGTTAGAGTCTGAGTTCTAGATCATCAGCAGCTCGGTCGGGTTAATCAGAGCCGGCTTAACAGATCCATGAATGAAGCTCCGATCAGCCGGGGATGGTGTTTAATGAGAGACGCTGAGTTTAACACCAGCAAACGGCATCTTTATAAAAGCCGCCGGAGCTGCTGATGCTGTATAACCCTCCCGTAACATTCCTGCTGATCCATCAAACCAAACCCAGCTAGAAGCTGCTCCAGCATTTCTGGTGATGGGACTCAAACTGATCTTCAGTCCAGCTGTGGCTCCATTAAGAGCCCAGGACCTTTGGGTTACAGCCGTGACTCCATTATGTGTCTCTGATGTTGTTAGTGAGGCTGATGGAGCTCGGCTCTTTGGAGGGACCAGGCTGCTCACTAAGAGCTTTAGCGAGCTGATTTATAAACTCATTCTAAGTCCTTTCTGTAGCCTGTATAACTATAAGGCTGCTGCTTTGTTACGGCTGGAGTCGCTGCTAGGGTTTGCTGGACTCCTGACCCTCGTGGAGCTCAGTGTTGGGTTGTTTTTCCTTCCTACAGCTGAAAGACGAAGGTACAGGACGGGGCTTATCAGCTTGGCTTACTCTCTGTCTTTAGTTAATGATTAGTCTGGGTGAAACTCTACCTCTACCACACACACACACACACACACACAGACACACACACACACACACACACACACACAGTATCGAGTGCTAGGTGTGACAAACACGCTCTGTCCAGTATGACCGGTAAACAAACGCCCCACCAAACCTTGTGCCGACTTCTTGCAGCATGATGTATTTATGAGAACATATTTTTCTGGCTCGGCATCATGATATCACCATCAGACGAGCTCCAGCCGCTCCTTAAGAACTAAACTCAGCAGTGTGTAATCCGAAGCGGTGTGTAATGGCTGTGTATGTGGGTCACCGGGACACAGTGTCAATGGAACTCTGATTAAACACAGATAAGACATCAACACGCTTCTTAACCCTCACTAACACTTCCTAAATGCACCTTCAAACGTCAGCCCTCAAACTCCACCAGTATGGATGAGGTACAAAACTTCATAATGATGTGGTTTCAAACAAGAGTCTCTGAGGAGCAAAGATGACCAGAGGATTTCCAGTTAATCAGCAAGTGTTTAAAACAATGTTCCTCAGAGAGAGACTGGAAGGGATTTATATATTCCTCCCTCTGCAGAGCATAATATCATTAAACCATTCAGAATCTGGAGGGATTTCCTAAAAAGCCTAAACTGAAGAGGGGTGATCTCCGCTCCCTCAGGCGGCACTGCATCAAGAACCGTCATTCATCAATAGCTGATAGAAAAACATGGACAAGGGATTCCTTTATCAAACACTTACCAAGCTCTACAATACAGAGTTACATTCACAGATACCACTTAAAACGTTACTGTGCCAAAAAGCAGCCTTATGTTATAACCATGTCCAGAAGGGGCGTCGGCTTCTCTGGGCTCGGAGGATCTGGGATGGACCATCATACAGTGGGAACGGGGATTGTGCTCAGACTCATCAGTATCACAGAGCTTTTTTGGGAAGAAAGATGAAAAAGAAAGAAATAAAGATGGGAAGACAGAGAGATAGACAGATATGAACTAATAAAAATACAATAGTCAACAAAAAAGAAGGAAAAATTAAATAATAAATACTTGAGTTATCGAAAACAAACACATAACAAAGAAGTAGAAATTGAGTAATAGAAAAAAAGAAAAAGAAAAAATAGGTTAAAAAGAAAAAAAAATACAGAAATGGAGTAATAAATAAATAAGCTATGGAAAGAAAGAGTGGCAGAAATTGAGTAGCAATAATTTAATTATCAAAAAACAAATGAAAAAAGTAACAAACAAACAAAGAAACAAACAAATAATGAGATGTAGATACTGATTAATAAATAAAATATTTATGAGACAGAAAGAAAGAAAGAAAGATTAAGTAATAAATACCAAACAAATAAAAAATAAACAAACAACAGACATAGAAATGGAGTAATAAATAAACGAATGATGTAAAAAGAAAGAAAAGTTATGCAGATAGAGAGTAATAAATAAGTTATGGATAGAAAGAAAGACAGAAATAAAGAAAGAAACAAACAAAAACAAAAATGTAGAAATGGGGTGATAAGTAAAAGATTTATGAGAAAGAAAGAAACAAACAAAGAAAGAAGCAAAGGGAGAAATAAAAAGACGCTGAAATTTGATTAGTAAATATATGAGTTATGAAAAAGGAAGAAGGAAAGAAAAGAGGACTGAAATATATGAATCACTTCCAATCTGCCTTTGAGGAACATTGTTTTTAAACATTTGAATCATTTTCTTACACATCAGCTGAAAAACTGGAGATAAACTCAAAGGCTTTTGTGGATGCTGCTTCTGTACCAGACCATGGCCGTTTCTCAATATGCGTACTTCTCTGTACTTGTGTTCTCGTGTACTTGTGAAACGTCATCAGTGGCAGCCCAAGTCCTGTTCCATTTCCAAGTTCGCATCTAACCAAGTCCGCTCCAAATCCCCGGATGTGTTCTCGATCCGCCCACATTACCGAGGATGCATCGATGCAGACTTGTGCGTACTAGAACAGCAAAATGTCCCACAATGCATTGGCAGCTCGGTAATGCCGGATGAGAGAACTCCCTACTGGATGTATCATTTCTAAAGTAATACTGTTATTGTGTCACAAAATGAAGTTATAAGAGTTTTTTAGGCGAGAATGTAGTTGTTTAAAATTCAACTATGCGGTCAGTTTATCAAGATAAAGCTTACATAAAAAAATGCTCAAACGATTTCGGAGATGTGACGGGAAGCTATTAACGTATTTATTATGCATTATATGTGTTATTTGTTCAGCCTGTATTCTAAATATGTTATATAGTTCATAGTTAAATTCCCTTCTAAAATCAGACTTGTTTGGTGCTGGCTTATGTTTGGGAAGGTTTCTATTTTATGCTTAAATGCGATCGGTCCGTTGTTACACGTAGATTAAACTGTTTAATGGAAAGTAAAAGAACTGGGCACTTCTTCCACCACTGACAGGCTTTACACAACATGTTTTATCTATGTGTAAAAAGTAAACCGTGTTGTCTCCATAGCCGAGTACACTGCTGTTCCAATTGTAGAATAACCGAACTGCGTTCTCCCGTCCTCGGTACAGACTTGGGAAGTACGCGAGTCCGTACTTCGCGTACTTGGTATTGAGAAACGGCCCATGATTCCAATCACCTGCCCACTAACCCTAGCCCTAAACTGCCCTTGTCCCAACTTCTTTTGGAATGTGTTGCAGGAAATGCAAGAATGGATGATTATCACCCATTGGACTGTGGTAGCCTAGCGGAAGACTGTATCAATTGTTATCGTTGCATAAGGGCGTCTGCAAAATAACATAAATGTAAATGTTATTAATCTTTTTCCCTCTGATGACTGGATATATGAGAGCAGCTATCAGTACTCCGGTGAGACAGAGCATCTGTGAAGCTCTAGGAGATTTTTTTTACTACTGACACACTTTCACAGGAAGAAAAACAAAGATAAGCTGCTGTCTAAAGCTGAACCTTTGTACAGTACTGCATGTAATTCAGATTTTATGAGCCGTGCCACATCTGCTCGAGTCTCACTGCTGTAAAAACATGGCTACTGACAGAACTACAAACACGTCTTCAGAATTCATGACCAAACGATTATCGTCTCATACGCTGAGGTAATCAGAACTCATTATCTGAAGGGAAGCTCACCCAGTCCTCCACGTCTCGGCCCTCAGGGCCTCCAGTCAGAGGCTTGTCCCAGTACACATTGGGTTTCCCATAGCGCCAGATTTTACTCCTGGTTTTATAAGCAAAGAACGCAGCTACGGCCAGTGCAATGGAGACCAGGAACCCACAGACCATCGCCACTGCCTGAGAGAGAGAGAGACAGACAGGGGGAGAGAGAGGCTCAATAAGACTGTTCTTTCTTTCGACTTAACTTAAATAACCACATATTCTGTTTTCTGCTTCCAGTTCCAGTCCTCCCATAAAAATAATCAATAATTTGAGCTGAAAACCGATGTTGTAAATCAGGAAAATAAATATCATGATATATTGCTGTATTGATTTTTTTAGCACAGCCCTTCGTCTGTATTAAGGGGGCACCTTAGCCATCTGGCATGACCAAATCGGACCCCCCTACCACCCCTGCCCCCTGATTTACCTCCTGAGGATCGACGAAGCAGTAGTGATAGAGGTACTGGTTGTAGAGGGGGAAGCCGGCCCCCATTCCCGTCACACTGTTCCCGTAGAGACTCTGACACATCATCAGCATGGGGTTATAGAAGGCGTTGGACGTGCTCTGGGCCATGGGGTTCACTCCCACGATGTACACGATGTTAATGATGCCCTGCAGCACGGACAGGACGGCCCCGCACACCAGCACGGCCAGGTAGAACTTCCTGCCTCGTACCGTCTGCGTTTTGGAGAAGCTGGCCACAAACAAGGCCAGGCCCACGATGAAGTTGATTGCTGCCATGGCGATCATGGCGGTTTTGGCCGAGTAAGGGCTAATGTAGTTGTAGTAGCCCGCCCCGTAGTAGCTGGACCCATAGTAGCTGCCTGATCCATACCCGCCCCCGTACCCGCCCCCGTACCCACCCCCGTACCCGCCCCCATAGCCGGATCCGTAGCCTGATCCATACCCGTATCCGTACTGCATGTCCCAGACGAGCGTCGATGCCACGCAGGCGAAAATCCCCAGACACAGGACCACGATGGCACCCTGCATGATCTTAACGATGCCAGGGGGCGAGTTCCATTTATAAAAATTCTGAGGCACCTCCTCGCCCACGTAGTAGGACCCCGGAGGGGCAGGGTAAGGGTCGAAGTCGCTCCGCACAGACTGGAAATTATCCTGGGGTCCGAAACCATTAGAGGGAGGGGTGTACATGGGCGGACTCTCGTATGGCTGCTTCTCAAACATCGTAAAGCACGAAACCTGTAAAAAAACAAACAAAAAAACAAATCAGCATTACATCATACCGATAAAACACAACAAACAAATCGGTGTTACGTCATACCGATAAAACACAACAAACAAATCGGTGTTACGTCATACCGATAAAACACAACAAACAAATCAGCGTTACTAGCTTAATAAGGAGCTGATCCCCCTCTGTTGCTCTAACAGCTTCCACTCCTCTGAGAAGACTTCCTGTAGGATTTTAGATTGTGTCTGTGGGGACTGTTGCCCGTTTGTTCCAAAGGTGTTCGGTGGGGTTTCCTCATATTCATCTCTTCTCTATAACATTATTTTTCTGTCTGGCTTGATTTCTTTCTTTAGCTGTTTCTTTCTTTCATTGTCTCTTTTTTCGGTGTTTCTTTTGTTCATTCATTCATTCCCTCCCTCCCTCCCTCCCTTCCTTCCTTTCTTCCTTCCTTTCTTCCTTCTTTAGCATTCAAGGCTTTCTTTCTTTCTTTAATTCATTCTTTTGTTCTTTCTTATTTTCCTCTTTTATTTTCTCTTTATCATTAAGTTATTTTGTTCTTTCTTTCTTCTTCTCTTTAGCAATCATTTCTTTCTTTCTTTCCTTCTTTCTTTCTTTCTTTCTTTCTCAGTATTATCTTTAGCCTTTCCTTTTCTCTTTCTTGCTATCTTTTTTGCTTTCTTTCTTTCTTCTATTCTGTCTCAGTAATCTCTTTATCCTCCCACCCTCCGTCCCTCCCTCCGTCCCTCCCTCCATCCCGTTCATGTGGGACTGTGGTAGCCTAGTGGTTAAGGTACTGGACTCTGGACCAGAAGGTCCAGGGTTCAAATCCCACCTTTGCCAAACTGCCACTGTTGGGACCTTGAACAAGACCCTTAACCCACAATAGCTTGGATTGTAAGTCGCTCTGGATAAGGGCGTCTGCTAAATTCTGTAAATGTAAGTATTCATTCTTTTTCTGTTCTTTCTTTCTTTCTTTCTTTACGTTGTTCCATTGCTTGTTGATGACATAGCTCTTGTCTGATTAGTTAAACCCATGCAGTATGGAGTTTCAGAGCTGATGTTAATGTTTTAACTCTGTAGGTATTGGCTGGGTGGGTTGGTATGAATTACAGTGGGGCTAAAAAGTATTTAGTCAGCCACTGATTGTGCAAGTTCTCCTATTTAGAAAGATGAGAGAGGTCTGTAATTTTCATCATAGCTACACTTCAACTATGAGAGACAAAATGAGAAAAAAAAATC